>JACXGK010001792.1:0-57540 GCA_016801125.1 Novumbra hubbsi
ACTTTGTAATAGGTACCTGGTGTGTTTTCACTTTGTAATAGGTACCTGGTGTGTTGTAACTTTGTAATAAGTACATGTGTGTTGTAAATCTGCAGTAGGTACATGGTGTGTTGTAACTTTATAATAGGTACATGGTGTGTTGTCACTTTGTAATAGGTACCTGGTGTGTTGTCACTTTGTAATAGGTACCTGGTGTGTTGTAACTTTGTATTAAGTACATGTGTGTTGTAACTTTGTAATAGGTACACAGTGTGTACACTCTTGACTTATTTGTCGTTTCCCCTTTACAGCAGGAGCCCACTATCCGTGTAGTGGCTGTCCCTCACCCTCCTCCCCTCCGCTACATCAGCGTCAGTAAAGTGGGGCTGCTCACTGTGTGGGACAGCCAGCTACACATACGCAAGCCTCTTGAGGTGAGTGAGCTGACGAGCCACACGTAGAAATAAACTGACAGACATGCAGTCACACAGAGACACCGACTTGAATCTCTCCCCTTAGCTGGCTGGAGACCCGGCAGACGAAGGGGTTAACAGAAGGAAGTTCAAGGGCTGGGCCACCGATGCCGTCTACATGCCCAACGTCCACAAGGTCGTCGTGGCAACCAGCAGCAGGGACCTCCACTTTGTTGATGTGTCCACGGCCTGCTGCTTTGAGGACGTTCACTTGTTTGGTATCTGACCAAATGTTTTGTTGTAAAAGTTTTGCTTTTCTTCTGAATTAAGTTTGTGTCCAGTGGTTTAGTTTTTTAGCAGGGTTAAAGTCTTCTGGTTTACATTTAGTGTTTAAGCAGGCTTAAGGTTAGCTGTCTTCTGGTGTACGTGTAGTGCTTTAGCAGGGTTAGGGTTAGATGTCTCCCCGTGTACGTGTAGTGCTTTAGCAGGGTTAGGGTTAGCTGTCTTCTGGTGTACGTGTAGTGTTTTAGCAGGGTTAGGGTTAGCTGTCTTCTGATATCCATTAATTGTTGTAGCAGGGTTTCAAATACGTCCCACTGCATCTCTGTCTCCACTAATGAAAGCAGAATAAACGTTAAATTCTCTTTATGTTCCTTGTTTATCTTTCGAAACAGGGTTCACCAACGTTCCAACCGCTCTAAGCTTCTGGCATGACCCCGAGGTACAGGCCCCAATTCTCCCCGTCGACCCGTTCTGAACCATCAACTACTCTCAATTTCATGGACCAAGACACATGCCCTAAAAGAATACTGATTCGTTACACCCGTTACACTGAAATATTGAATGGACTTGCGTTCTTGTCATCCCTTCCAGTCTCCAGGGCAGCATTCTCTGCTGCTGTGTGGCGATGAGAGGGGAGGGGTCCATCTGCTGGGGTTTCTGAAACCCCATACGGGGTTGTTTGAGTGCCCTTTCAGCGATGACAGCGGCCCACAGAGGATCTACATGAAGGTGCGTCTCATGATCTCCATTTAATCTCGGCTGGGCAAAAGTAAAACCCGGCACTGCGTTGTAATGACCATAAAAAATACTTTTAAGAAAGTCCAAGTCACATGTCTTGATACTGTGGTTAGTGTATGCTGCCGTTAAGGGGGTTTCCTGAGGCTGGTACATCGCCCTGTCTCACCACGGTTGGTGACCACATACAGTGTACATATTGGTGAACTGAAATAATGTTGTAACAGGATATTGGTGACCACAGCCGCCTAGTCTCCTACCAACACATCCCCACGGTTCACCAGGAACCAATCAACAGGATCTTGTATGAAGCCCACACTGACTTCATCATGACTTCATCAGGAAGTGATGCCTCCTCAGTGGTCATAATGAACACGTCACCTCGGAGAAAACCCTGTGTTTGGAAGATCAATAAGGTATTACTATAAGCATCAGCTTTACTATAATATGTTGTATTATAATGTGACTCTATGGTGTTTAAAGTTTAAAGTGGGTTGTTTCAAATATTCAGACAGTTGCTGGTGCAACAGTACGTCCTATCTGTTCTTAATCGGATTTAGACTGAGGTCAAGGTTGGGATCGATTGACAGAGAAGGTCTGGGTGACTTTGACTGAGGCCAGAATGAAATGTCAGCTCTGACTCACTCACACACTTTCAGGATAGCCAGTTACACAATATCACCCTGAGAGAAATATGACTTACATTATAAATCAGACGTCTCACCACAGAATGATGATGCAGAATTATTTGGAAATTAACTGTTGCTCACCGTCGCTGGCTCCTAGCGTATTTCCAATATAACAAGCCAGACAGAGAGAATAAAATGGCCCTGTACTGTGGAGCCAATGTCTAATGTGACCTGCCACGACAAGCATTAAAGTGGGTGGGGATGTTTTGTATGCGTCTTTATGGTTTCTGAAAGGGCACATTTTGTACCTCTTTAAACTGTCTCGATTTGGTCATCTGAACCAAACATCTGTCCTCACCAACCCCCTTTTATAAATTATTAATTTGAATATTTAGCCCTCTTATTTGGCGACCCTTCCATTCTAACCCACCTTTTTCTGTCTTTCTGTTTTACGATCCTCCACCTTAGGGTGTGACGTGTTTTGACTTCAGCAGGTCTCTCAACCTATTGGTCACCGGTGGTCTGGACCCTGCGGTTAAACTGTGGGACCGCTTTGTAACAGCTTGGCCAGTCGCTGTCCTGTCTGGTCACAGCACCACCGTACTGGATGTGGTTATCTACCAACCACTGAGACAGGTCTTCAGTTACTCTAAAGATGCTGTAAGTAAATGATCTGTAGGTAGGTTGGCTACAGGCTAGACTGAAGACCGCCATAACACCAACCCCTTTCCTGTCCTACGTGTGATGTCTGTAGGTGTGTTCACCTTCTACTTTTAAATTTTTTCTAAAGACTCGCTTGTTAACCCGTGTTTGTTGGTGGTTAATTGGCTTGTCTATCTGGTCAGGAGCTGAGAGTGTGGGACATCTCCTCCCATCGCTGTCTCCGGACAGTCCGTCTGCAGTTCCCCTGTCTGCAGCCGGGGCGAACCCCAGGGCATGGCAACTTCCCCTTCCTGTTGGTTGCCCCGCCCTACCCGTCCCAGACTCCGCCGCATATCCTGGTGTCCTGTAGAGACTACCTGGCCAGGCTAGGGCTGGAGGTGGAGGTGGGAGGAGGAGGAAAGAGGATACAGTGGCCTGCCGGCCCTCTCTCATGTGTCCTCTACAACCCTACTCTGAAACAGGTCTGCGCACTCTCACGCTGTGTGAGATCACCTCAGTGTGTGTGTGTGTGTGTTCACGTCTGTGTGTGTGTGTGTTAACGTGTGAGCGCAGGTCATAGGCGGTTTTGAGGACTCATCTGTGTCGGTGTGGGACGTGGAGACTGGAAGTCCTCGTCTGAAGATCAGCAGTGCTCACGGGGAGGAGCCGATCACTTGCATGGCGCTGATGGACTCCTCCCACAGACGACTGGTCACGGGCGCACGCAACGGAACCATCAAGGTACCACAGACACGGCCCGCGCAATTAAGATGAACTCACACACGCTGTAATAGCTATGCGTTATCCATATGCCTGTATACTAAACATTCAGTGGGAAACTGTCTGGGCCTCCTACGCCTTCGGAGAAGGCCTAAGGATTGGCAGAAACATTTACGTATTTATATATGATCTTTCCTCTCCATTGTTTTCAGTCACACTGATCTGACAGGACTTGGTTTAAGCTACTGTAACTCTTGCAGTGGAGTATGTCATTTTACTGACTAACGTTGTCCAGTAAACAAGAAAAGCAGGGCGAATACTTCTGGGATGTGTCGGGACTCTCCTTTGCTAGGATTTGGTTGGAACAGCTGAAGATTGACACATATATAGGCCACTACCATGATATGTTGGTTCTGCCCGTCCCAAGGTGTGGAACCTACTGAATGGCCACAACCTACACAAGCTTGAGCCTGTCAACCACTCAGAGATCACAGGGATTGCCCGTCTCCAAGACAACAAGCTGCTGGTCGTCGGGTGGAGCCAGAAGGTTGCTCAGTATGACATCGCGCTGGCTAAGGTAAGAACCCGCAGGGCGTTCTATTTTTCCGCGGAGCAAGGTCTGTGCTCCAGCCAGGATCAACACGTGGCGTGGAAGCTCAGGTGGAAGAGTACAGCACACCTCCACAACCGAGTGTTACACAGAGTGTTACCTTTCATTACCGCCAGACCATGACCGCTCCACGACCGCTCCATGTCCGCACCATGTGTTTTCACTCAGACACACGCCTTCATAACAAGAGACCTTTCATGAATGGATACATGCCTTTTATTATCCAGTGGTTTCTAATAGTGAGACGTTAGCAGAACCTGGCGGGGTTTTGAAAACGATATCAGCGAATGACGCAAACTGCGGCCCTGGGGATGTTGTTATACGAACAATATCAATCACTACAATTTGGCACTTAACATAAGCCCACAGGTGATCCGATTAGTAGAAACGAAGCCACAGATATTCAAAGATAAACACACATTCAGAGGTCTGTTTCCACATTATAATTAACTCTGGCACTAAATAGTCTTATTATGGTTTCTACTTTGTTAGACTGCTGATTGGCCGTATGCAGTGAAGGTTTAATTGTTTGTATAGGATGCGTATGTGAGGGCGGACATGTCCTGGAAGTCAGGTCAGCAGCACAGAGCTGACATCCTGGCACTTGACCACTGCCCCGCCCTGGGGATTGTTGCTACGGGCAGTCACGATGGAGAGGTCATCGTCTGGACACTGGACACACAAAGACCCCTGGTCCGTCTGCGGAGGGACACACACTCACCGTACGTGTGTGTGTATGAACTTCTGTACCATGCTTGCCTTTTATTCAACTTTGTGTGTGGGTGTGTATGTGTTTGTGTGTGTGTGCACTTCTGTACCATGCTTGCCTTTTATTCAACTTTGTGTGTGTGTGCATGTGTGTGTGTGCGTGTCCAGGACAGTGCCCCCTGTGGATGTTTTGTTCTTCCTGCAGCGGAGGGTTGGAGTCAGAAACACACCTCTTCTTCTCTCCTCAGAGGCAGGAGGGATCTATTGGTGGAGCATCACCGGACATCCACACCCTCAGGGTAATCTGCAGACACACACCCTCAGGGTAATCTGGACACACAGCCTTAGAGTAAACTGGACACACTCACCCTCAGGGTAATCTGGACCCACACACCCTCAGGGTAATCTGGACACACAGCCTTAGAGTAAACTGGACACACTCACCCTCAGGGTAATCTGGACCCACACACCCTCAGGGTAATCTAGACACACACCCCCTCAGGGTAATCTGGACACACACACCCTCAGGGTAATCTGGACACACACTCCCTCAGGGTAATCTGGACCCACACACCCTCAGGGTAATCTGGACACACACCCCCTCAGGGTAATCTGGACCCACACACCCTCAGGGTAATCTGGACACACACACCCTCAGGGTAAACTGGACACACTCACCCTCTGGGTAATCTGGACACACAAACCCTCAGTGTAATATGGACACACACACCCTCTGGGTAATCTGGCCACACACACCCTCAGGGTAATACGGACTCACACACCATTAGGGTATCTGGACTCATACACTCTCAGGGTAATAAGGAAACACACCTTAAGGATGAACTGGACACACACACCCTCAAGGTAATATGGACACATACACTCTCAGGGTAATCTGGACATACAGACATGTGTGATTTGCTATACAATATTTCAACACAATATTGTATAGAACAAACAGCTCCCCCTAAACTTAACCTAACACTAACCTAAACTTCAACAACCTAATTTGTATGCCTGACTTTAACCTAATGCTTAATCTCTGTCTGTGTCTCTCTATCTCTGCGTCTCTGTCTCTGTCTCTATATCTCTATGTCTCTGTCTGTGTCTTTCTCTATCTCTGTTCCTCTGTCGATGTCACTCTTCGTCTCTCTGTCTGTATTTTTTTGTCAGGCCAGTTCTATGCTCCTTGTAGAGAGGAACAATGTGTGATGGGGCTGAGTTCCGACCCGGAGAACAGCATTCTGGTCACAGCAGACACAGCAGGCAGTATTCATGTCTGGGACATCTCTCAATACTTGCTAAGCATTCCACATGAGGTACGTGTGTGTCAAATGCCTGCTAGCTTGCATGTTACCATGGCTCATTGAGGCATTTTCTTTACCCAACAAAAGGCTTAATAGACCAACTGGGCATGCATGATCATGTTTTCAGCCTAAAAACGAACCATTGACTTTCAACAAGTAAGCATTTCTATTCAGTAACTTGGAACTTGAAGCATGACATGAACAAATCCACACTGTGATTTAAAACTTTGAAATATTGCCAACAAAGCAGCAAGTATTCAAACAGGCTTGATATGACTGACATTTCAGTCAAATAGGTTTGGGTGTCCTGAATTTTTAAGTGGATTTTCACAACTCCCAGATTGACCCACCTGCTGAACAGAACCGAGCATAGGGTTTTGTGAGCTTGCCTTCTTGCGTTAGTGAAATTAGTGTTATTTTGTTATTCATTTTAGTTATTGTCTGTAATTAAAACAGTACAATAGATCCATTGTCCTGCCTACATCAACAAGGCTATTAGAGTTAACACATAATGGAATTGAGAGGATCCCTTCATTTTTATGTTGTTTTTGTTATAATGTATGCTGGTTGGCATGAGGGCCAGTAGGTAGTATAGCAGTGGGAGCAAAGCCCATAATGTTGCCCGTTTACAAACGGTTGCTGGACTGAATCCAATAGTTGACCAGGTAAAAGTTGCCGTTCTGCCCTCGCACTTGCTCAAGCTAGTGTCAGCAAGGGATGCACCCTTGGCAGTGACTCCACTCTAAGAAAATCCTTCATGGTGTTTTGGGGTATGCAATAGACACATTTTCAGACTTTTGCAGATAATATGTTCTATTGAGCGAGCGCAAACCTTCTTGGTATACAAGAACATGCATGACGGCTAACTGCAGCCCTCAATTCAAATGAGTCTACTAACAAGGCAATGAGATGCACATGAACTTCGACATAGTGAATGATTGGAGGCCCAGAATGTTATCGTAGATAATGACAATATTTTTGGTTGTGAATGGTTCACCGTCGTTCCGACCGCATCATTGAGGCCCTGGCTGCGCAGGTGAGTCTTCCGACCTCTTCAGCGCCCTGTGTGTAAGGAGTTTCACACTGTACTGCATCTTCTAATGGTGGTAGTCTTGCCTTTCCAGACCTCCACTGACCGCCCTCCTCTCCTGCATTCCTGGAGGGCCCACGAGGGGGCAGTAGTGAGCGTGGAAGTACAAGTGTACACAGAGAGGCTTTTCTTCCTCTCTGGCTCTGTAGATGGGACCATCAAGCTGTGGACAGGAGACGGTGGGCTTGTGGGCTCCTTTGGACAAGAACCACATTGGAAGCTTAGTGACCGGGCGACGTACCACCTCTACAGGTGCAGAAGTGAATGGATTTTCGGTGCTCTACTGTATAGAATGCATGATGCAAGTGATGAAATGCATGATGGAACCGTTGTAGCCAAAGGTATTGGCACCTTGGCAGTTTCTTCAAAGAACTTACATTGTCTGATAATACCTTGGAATTGATTGGGTATTTGGTCTGCACAATTATTAATTTCACTGTTTATATTACAAAGCCCACAATGCTATACCTATAAACATATCTTCATAAAACAGAAGGAAAAAAACAAAATTTGGGATACTCAACCCAAAATTTGTCCTTTGGCTAAAAACAACTGCAGGTAAACACTATCTACAGTAAAGCCAAAAATGATCTTTCTGATCCAATTTATCGGCAGTTTGTATTCTTGTACTCTTGTTGAACAGCTCCAGTTTGCCAAGATTTGAAGTGTATTTCCCAACTGCAAGTCTTCATTGGGATCTGGATAGTCCATTTAGATCCAGCGTTTGTCTTGAACAACTGCTTTTTGAAGTATATTTTGGGTCATTGTCCATCTGGAATATCCATGACCTTTCAGGGAGACCCTTTCTGACAATGGGTTTAACATTGCGCTCGAAAATGCTTTGGGATATTTCATGATTAATGACGCAATTCCCACGTTTAAGGCACCCAGTGCCAGAGGCAGCAAAGTCACCTTCAGTTTGTTTTCTGCAATCACGGAGATGGCGTGCTTTACCAAAAAGCTCTTACTTGGCCTCATATGTCCACAGGAGATTGTGTTATGTTAAGGTGTGTTCTGACAAAGTAGAGTCAGGCTTTCTCGTGTCTTCCAGCAGTGAGTTCCTCCTGGGGCTCCAACCATACAACCAGATGGTGCGAGATGAAACAAGCGTACATTGTGTCTGAAGGTCAGCTTGAACCAGCGTGGCAGCTGATCGAGGGGCTGTCACGGTCGGGCTCAGCAGGCCTGCCGTGCCCGTGAGATCCAGTCACGTGTGTTCCGGAGCACCGTCTCGATTTAACTTCTTTCTTTCTAGATTGCGTCTTGTCAGTCATTATTTGGATTCTGCTCCTTTGTTTCCCGTCGCTCCTGACCGTTTTATTGTGCCTTAGTGCTCTTATTGGAAGTCTCCAGGTCTCCCTACATGGGTGTCTTGCCTCCTGCCCTCAATGTTGTCCAACATTCCAACAATCCTTTTCTGGCTGCTGTGGCTTGGGCCTTAACCTCCTTCTACTCTACATTCTCATTGGATGCCCACAGTGACACTAAACCAGAGAATGAGTCACCTTCTCTTTGTTCAAACATTTCGTTCCAATTTTTGTTGTTGGCTAAAAAAAACACACAGGATGTGACATTTATATTTTCCGTGCCCTTTTAGAATTGTAAACTTGTTTATTAGTACATTTTGTAAAGGTTTTCAAATGAGAACATATGTGGGTACCAAAAGATGTTTACTTATCCACAATTTTCGAGAAGAAATGATGCTTGATTTAAATAAAGTGCAAGGATGCCAATCATGTTGGCCACAACTGTACCAGACGGAGTTCAGCTCAGCTTGAAGGGTTCGGAGAGATTGTGAGTGTATTTCTGTGGGGTTTTTTTGTGTTGCAAGAGGGTCACCCAGCCAGTGTTTGTTGTAGTGGCACGTTGACTTCCAGCTCTGGGAAAACACCTGATGAGTGTGACAGTGTGTGCCGTGCAGGTTGGAGTCGTTTTGAGGTCACTGTGGGACAAACCAAGCAAACACTGTACGATACCAAAACATGTAATTTCATGTTTACTCACCAATTAAGCTTTCCCTAAAATGATAGGTTCGGAAAAAGAAAATAGGTTATATGTAAATAATCTAAATAAAGATTTCAACAGCTGTGTTTTCCACACAGAAGCCAACAGAACAACATGGCGGAAGAGGAACAGGAAGGAAGGGAAGAGGGGAGTGAAGGAGCTGGAACATCTGACCTTGTCAGCCGGGGACAGGCTTCACCAGAGGAATGTCAAGGTAACGATTAGCTTTAAATAAGTACACGCACGCATCGTAAAAACAGCTCTGGAAGAAATGAAGAGACCACTGCCCCTTTTCCTTACCAAAAAAGCGATTTGAGTGAGGAACAGAAGGGTTCCGTTAGCTGTGGTCTCTTTTATTGAACCCTTCTGTTCCTCACTCAAAACTTTCCTTTTCAACTTTTTTGGAAAGGAAAGAAAAAGGTGCGGTGGTCTCTTTATTTTCTTCCAGAGCAGTTTCTGTGCCCGCAGTGGCACTGTAATAGGAGCAGGTGGTGTTGACCAAGGAGACAGTTTCTGTGCCCGCAGTGGCACTGTAATAGGAGCAGGTGGTGTTGACCAAGGAGACAGGTCACTGTGAAGCCAGACAGGGAGTGCCCAGACCCAAAAACACCTGATACCATAATTCAATCTCCCTCAATTAAACTGAGTTATGAAGCATTCCTGAGATTCTGGAACAGCGGAATGGGAGCAGGAATTTTTGTACGTTTGGCAAATGTTGCCCGAGACCCAAGTGGCTAGACATCAAGGTCAGAACTGAGCAGGTGTGTGTTTTGTTTGTGTATATGTGTGTGTAAAACATTTCTTATTTTTTCCTCTCCCAGATTGCGTATCTGTCCCTGCCAAAATACGCAATTGGCGGTGCATTTCGTTTCATTTCGTTTCACACAAACGCACACACACACAAACAGACATGAATGAGTTTCCTCTCTGTAGGTCCAATAGAGGCAGAGAAAGCCCCATCCCTGAAGAACCAGACAGAACCTGTCGACCCACAGGAGAGTCTTACTTCAAGGCAGACTCAACACACTAAAGTAAGACTAACTTCAACACACACACCTTTCAGTACACACACAACTTCAGTACACACATAATACATAAATACAGTGTTACACCTTCTAGAACACTTCCTTATAGACACATAATACATAAATACAGTGTTACAACTTTCAGTACACCCCCTATACACATATTATACATAAATACAGTGTTACATCTTTCTGTACACTCCCTTATATACAAATAATGCATAAGTACAGTGTTACACCTTTCAGTACACTCCCTTATACACATATTATACATAAATACAGTGTTACATCTTTATGTACACTCCCTTATACACATATTATACATAAATACAGTGTTACATCTTACTGGACACTCCATTATACACACATAATGCATAAATACAGTGTTACAGCTTTCAGTACACTCCCTTATACACATATTATACATAAATACAGTATTACATCTTTCTGTACACTCCCTTATACACACATAATGCATAAGTACAGTGTTACACCTTTCAGTACACTCCCGTATACACTCATAATACATCAATACATTGTTAGACCTTTCTGTACATTCCCTTATAAACAAATAATACATAAATACAGTGTTACACCTTTTTTTACATCAGGCCACATAAATACCATAAAAAAGATCAAAACCACTGCTAATGAGTCAAAACCGTGTTTTTATTAATTTAGTGCTTGTTATCGTGACAACGTTTGGCCAATTACAGTAATTGTATAAGCAACAGATCTCCATGGCAAGATGGATTATTCCGATTCGTTTCTCAATACGTGTGGCCAGACAGTTGGTTGGACAGAGACAGATCCAGTCCTCCCGATTTGCCATTTCTGCCCTCCTCTCCTCAGCTGTATGGGAGTATCCAGAGGAAGATGGCATTGAGAAGAGAGAGGAGGCAGGCGTTTGGAGGCATTGATGTCAATAAGATCCTCCCCATCGGGGGCGTGTGCACGCCGTTTCAGGCCCTGGCTTTGCAGGTGAGTCAAGGGTCATCTAGAGGTCATCTAGAGGTCATCTGGAGGTACCTAGGAGTTACAGGCTTTTGCTCCGCCTCCAAACTAACACACCTGACTAATTTACTGTTGATGTACTGTTCTGTCCTGGATTAAGGTTTCTACACACTTGATTACTAAGAAACGTGTGTCTTTCAAATCTGGATTAATTACACCAGTCAAAGGCCATTTCCTCTAGCCTAGTGGTCCCCCTAACCTCCATCACAGGGATATATCCTGCACCCTGCTTCAGGCCAAGACAGAGTGGCTGTAACATTTCAGGGTCAAAATTGGAGTAGTCCAAGAAAGTATGATGGATATGGAGGAATACTGAAAGAGGGTGTGGAGGAGGAATAGGGCTGTTCTATTTTGGAGAGGATTTTTGGAGGGGAAAGCATATTTTCCCCGCTGTTGCATAGCTACGGCGTGTGTTGCTGTTTCTTCTTACTCACCACGGCTCTCTATATCCCTTTCTGTCTTACTCACCCCCCCCCCCTTTACTCACTCCCCCCTTTACTCACCCTCACCCTCTCACTCTTACTATCCCACCCCTTTTTTCTCTCCCACCCTCTCTCTCCATCTATCTGTTACTCCCTTTACCCCCTCTCCTCTACTATGTCTTACTCTTTCTCACTCTCAATCCACTTCATCTCTCTCACCCATTTCACTCTCAGTCTTTAACCCCCTCTCTTATTCTCTTGGACTCTTATTCCCCCTCTCTTTTACTCGCTATTTCCCCCTTTCCCCCCTTTTCCCCCCTTATCTCTTTTAACCTATCTTACTCGTTCACTCTCTTTTTCTCTCATACGTTCGCTCACTTTCACTCTCCGTTGCGCTCTCGCTCTGTGTTTGTTGAGTATTTGTTGCCCTGCCTGAAGTCAGGGATTTTGGCCTGCCGATTCAGTGATAGTGAGGGATGGAGGGAGGGTGGACTCGAAAGAGCAAGATAAAAGAAAAGGGACATTTGACAAGAGTCTCGGGCCTTGACGGGATTATTACAACAAAGACTGTCAGAAGTGATTCGTTCTTGGACCCCTCAGTCTGAACTTCCAAACTCAGCCTCCTATGTAGCTTCCTCCCATTCCCTCTCATTCCCACATTGCTATTCACCTCCTTTACCCTCCTTTCCTCTGCTCTCCTTTTCTCCCTCCTTCTCCCAGGACTGCCAGGACGTGTCCCTTTCTAAGGATTTACCCATGAGCCCCCAGATGCAGCGTCAGAATTTGAGTTGTGAGCGAAGCTGTGTTTAGCTCCTTACAGCTATAGATCAAAGGCTAATAGCGGGAACCGGATGGCAAAAGACCTCCCCTGCCTTCTCCCTATGCCTGCATCCTCCTCCTCCTCTCCTGCCTTCTCCCCATCCCTGCATCCTCCTCCTCTCCTGCCTTCTCAGGACAAAGGTCAAAAGGACAAAAGGAAGACAAAGCAGTAGGGACATCACAGTTGTCACTGAAATTCATACATATAGACGGAAATCACAATAAATAATAATGGTCCTGAAACAACACGCCAGCAAATCACAATAGGCAAACAGATGAATACCTATTGGATTCCAGGCAGAGTGGAGATATCTAGTCTTGAATGATTATTCACCTAAAGACTGCATTCAAAATAACTATGAGTTACTGCATCCGATTTCAGACTCAATTGGAACTACCATGTCAGTAATCGTTGCAATTTAGAAAATGTTGAGAACATTTTATGTTATTTAAAGTGCTGTCTGGTCACCAGGCAGTTAGCCGACCAAAGCCAAATTATCATTCTCCTTTTTAAGAAAGCATTCACCTAAGTCATACAAAAGACATGATGACCTGATCATTGTGCTGTTCAAGATGATTGGTTTCTGGCAGTTTCTGGAATTGCCAATCTGCAGTCAACAAAGCAGCCTTCATCTCAGCCTATGCTGCCCATCAATTGCTTGGCTTTTTGACCCTGACTGAGACATGGATCACCTCAGAAAACACTGCTACCCCTGCTAAAGATTCTTCTAAGATGAGTCCACTATTCATCTTTATGGTGTTTTTATTCATTTGTGGTTTTTTTACTCAGTTGTTTTCCCATGGAGTGTTTGCCAATGCATCTGGTGTTATGATATGGCTGGACTGGCATCCTGAGAGGATTGCGTGATACCAAACTACTTTGACAAAAATATTGGCAGAATCTCCTGATTACACTATCCAAGTGTAATCTGTTTCGCACTTCCTTTCTTCACTTCTGTCCATCTGTCTCCTCTATCTTTCACATCTATCTGTCCATCATATTTGGCTCCCACATCTCCCACAACATGGTTCTCATGACATCATTGCAAAAAACAAATAACAGGAATTAGGATGAAAATATATTCACATACTACTTCAGGTTTCATAGTGGGGATGCAGGATCTGGTACAGACATCTATGGATGGTAGATATGTATCTAACTTCATTATTTGTTAGCACAATTTGAAATTCTATTTTCGATTTAGTGTTTAGTATTCTAATCTATTTCTGATTAGACCCAGCAAATCTTCCTGGATTACAAATAGAAATACAACACACAACACATACATGTAACATACATAATAATCCAGAATAAATGTTAGAATACTATGAAGTACATAGTCTAATAGGCCTTTGTAAATACAATCAAAAATGGCCAATACATAATGATAAAGTACATGGCACATCACATAAGAATGTCTTAACAGTCTGTCTTGCATTAAGGCGTTCTTTTATCTTTTGTTCCAAATCTTAGTGAGTTACTTGAGTTACCTTCAATAGCATGTCGTGCTGTAAACTAATCTTTCTCTAGTGCTGTACCATTCCAGCCCTATCAGTGCAGAAATAACATAATTGACAAACAACCTATGTTAGTTTTGTTGTTTCGTTTTTGTCTTATTAAAACATTCTCCTATTTGTGGCACATGAGTCATTCTTGTTTGTGTGTTTGTCCACATCCAGGGTTATTTAGAGCTTTGTTATAGCTTTCCGGAGAGAGAAAAAACAGAGCAGTGTTTGGATTGCTTCAGGAGTAAACAGAAACAGAGAGAGATGGCTAGCTCATAGCAAGTAAACAACCCAGGATTTAGACTAACAGCTACAAAATTATGATTATGGAATTTTAAGATGAACATCTACGTAATGTCAACTATCTAATGATATTCTGGAGGAATTATTTAATACGTTTGGTTAGAAGACAAAAAAAAATATTAAGGATACCACAAAGCTTTATCTTTATAAACACACTGTGATAATGGCATTTAAGGAGATTTATGCAGTGATAAAAAAAACAAATCTCAGTTATGAGGATGTGTGGTTATCGTCTGTCTAAAACAAATGCTTATTTTTACCTCAAGAATTCCCAGTTTTTAAAACATTAATAGCTACTCTTATTTTCATAGCTCTAGTTTTATGAGCCATTTGTGGGAGAGTTGACTCATTTTAACTGCGTTCAAACAGAAGCACTTCAATGCTAAAGGGGCCTTTTGTTAATTTCTTAACATCAGTGAAAAGTTTCTGGGTCCATTTTCTCCTCAGAAAAAGAGATAGTGAAAACACCCTAGCAAATGAGTTCGAGCAACAAGGTATCAAAAATGAATGTCACTATTAGACGTTTTTATTCCAAAGGCTTTACTTATTGTTCAAGGTGACCAACTAACAGAAATTGTAAAAACAGTTCAGTTTTTGATATTATAATAATGTATATAGTCCCCATTCTATTTAGTGCTGGTTTTCTCACTTGGGTAAACAAATTGATTGAACATTGTAGAATTGCAGCAACTAGGAAACGCTTTTCTTCTTCTGCCATTGCTTGTTTGAGCAGAGATTATGTTTTAAGTGCACCTATGGAAGAGTGGGAAGGTGGCACTTTCCCATTTGACAACAGAAGCACGTGTGCCTGTAATTCATTATTTTAGGCTGCACTCTTGTATGCACTCAAAATAATTTATTGTGCGTAACTATTGTGAAACACTATCAGATGTATTAATACAATGAATATGCACTTCCTTTCTTTTCACACTTCCTTTCTTTCTTCATTTGTACATTTCTGTGAAGTCCCCCTCCCCTCTCTCCATCTGTCTCTTTCCCCTGTCTTTCACATCGCTCTGTCCATCCTGTTTGGCTCACACATCTCCCACAACATGAATCTCATGACAGCTGAAAAAACTAATAACGAGGCGAGATGTGATGATATGTTTACATACTACTTCAGGTTTCATAGTGTGGATACAGGATCTGGTACAGACATCTATGGATGGTAGATATATATCCAACTTTATTCTTTGTTGACACAATTAGAATTTCTATTTTTATGTAGTGTTTAGTATTTTAGTCATTCCTGATTAGACCCAGCTAATCTTGTTGGAGTCTTTGCCTCGCCCAAAATGATTTCTCGTGCGTAGAAATAAACCATAATGTGCATTTAATGTCTATGTTCAACTAAGGATGGATAGTAGGGGGAAAGGTTTGGTGTTCATTAGGATTTGTTAAGACATTATTCAAGAGGAACATTTTTACACATGGCTTATGTTCTCTCTGTGCCGGCATATCTCACACAAAGTATTTTAGTTTGTTTTGTTTTCTTATAGTGACAATTGGAGAACGTTAGTATGCCCCCTGGAATATACAAAACAATAAAGAAATCTGTCTAAGCTCCAAAACTGCCATAATAATGCATCAGAATAAATAAAAAAACAGCAACTATTCTGTCCCTTTTAGAGGGGAGAGGGGACTCACTCCTTTACAGGTTTTACTGACAGTTGAAATCAGAGAGATACAGATGAGGACCCAGAGGTGAAAGGCGGAGACAGGCCCTGTTTTTAGTGGAGGGCTTCAAATATCCATGAGGCTGGGAGTGTTCCCATTGGACCACAGCTCTGCACTAAATTCATTTTTTGAATAAAGGTGTTTACAAACAAATATGCAAATATATATTTTTTATGCAGTGAAAAAGGGTTTGGTTTAAGATTAGGAAATTTGCTTAATAGTGTCAGCATTTTAACTTAACCCTTGGAGTTAACTTTTGGAATCAGAGCTCTCTTGCTGTATGATTTTTTCCATCTAAGACAAGTCAGGCTAAACTCGCAACAACAACCCCAACATCCTAGCAAACTGCAGGGTCTATTTAAAGGCAATATAGCTGCCTATAGGGGCATCCCTGCCCCTAGTGGCCTATTGTTCAGTTACAGGCGATTTCCCCACCCGGACAAACCTCTAATATAGGCGTGGATCTCTTGTGATTTGTTGGTTAGAGACCTCATAGCGTAGCTTTGCCAGAGTTCCACACACACACACACACCCAAACAGACGACAGATGTTTCCAAAATACCATGGTAAAAACAACAGATGGAGTCTGGGAAATGCCCTCGTAGACTCTCGCTGCTCATGGAGGTAGAATAACAAACGTAATATACATTCTGTCTAATGTGACTTTAAGTGGAGCCATTGAAAGATCGTCTCAACTACTTGAGTAGTAGAAGTATTCTGTCTATAAGTAAGTGTCTGCAGATAGTCTTACTCTGCTTGTGCGTCCAGACTTGTTCTAGCTCTTTCCACCATGCCCTCACTCCCTGTCTCCCCGATCTCCACTATGACGGAGTAGGGGAGGAGGCTGTGTGAATGTCTGCATGGGAAGTAGGACGGAAAAGAAAGTGCTGCTGGAACTGAGCCTAGGTGCTGAACACTGAGGAGCTGAAATGAAAGGAAGGAGCGCTGTGGAGAAGAGACGGAGAGAGGGATTGGCATGGAGGAGAGGAAGAAGGAGTTGTCTAGAAGAGGGGAGCATGGGAAAGTGAGAGCGACAGGAGCTGAGAGGCGAGGAAGAGAGGAGGTGAAAAGAACACGAGGGAGGGAATCTGATAGCAGGTGAGAGGAGCTGACATTACCAGACAACACGAGATTAGATTGAGGAGGTGGACGGAGGGAGGAGTGACGAGAGAGAGGATGTAGGAGAGGAGAAGAAAGAAAAAATGTTTACACCTGACTTAACCTGAAACACCTGACCTTTAACCCTGCCCACCCAAGAGAGAAGAGGAGAACAAGAGACGGATGAGCAGAGGCAATCACACACCACCTCAAACATTTACAGACACACTACCACACGTATACACACCCACCAACACACACATATACACACACACCACCTCACATATACACACACACCACCACACATATACACACACACCACCACACACATATACACACACTACCACACGTATACACACACACCACCACACACATATACACACACACCACCTCACATATACACACACACACCACCACACATATACACACACACCACCACACACATATACACACACACCACCACAAACATATACACACACACCACCTCACATATACACACACACCACCACACATATACACACACACCACAACACACGTGTGCAAGCCGTGCACACCAAACTCTTGTCGGAGAACAATGTTCCCCAGAGTCAGTTCCAGAGGAAGAGGAATGCGTTCAGAAAGACAGGAGGCAGCCAGGATACACACGTGCACACGATCCTGCACACTGGACTTAGACCTGCAAACTCCCGCCGACAGCGAGTAACAAACTAACTCCCTCTCACATACACACACACACACGCATGCACAGAAGGGGAGGAAGCCAACACTTTGCATACTGCTCCTACACGAGGTCTACCCACACACACCCTCTTCACGCAGGACCTCGACACGGAGTCACATTACAACCTGCTACTCGGAGCAGTTAACACCGTGGCTCATCCCAGGATTGATGACCTGGATCTCTCCTCTGACGTCTCACCTGAAGCCTGTGGCGGGAGGTGTGACTGCTTGGCTGCTGGGGAGCAGCACCTGGCCTCTGTTCTCTCTCTCACTCTGGTCCCCGTCGGCTTGTGGACTCTTTCGTTGTTTGGTTTCCTATCCTGGTTTCTCTTTTCCGTATTTTGAGACTCTGTGCGTGTCTCCCCATCTTGTTTTGCGTAGGTCCCGTCTGTCCCTAGCAATCCTCTCTCTCCCCTGCCTTTCTCCCCTGTCTTTCTCTCCCGTCTTTCCTCTCCTGTCTTTCTCTCCCGTCTTTCCTCCCCTGTCTTTCTCCCCTGTCTTTCTCTCCCGTCTTTCCTCCCCTGTCTTTCTCCCCTGCCTTTCTCCCCTGTCTTTCTCTCCCGTCTTTCCTCCCCTGTCTTTCTCCCCTGCCTTTCTCCCCTGTCTTTCTCTCCCGTCTTTCCTCCCCTTTCTTTCTCTCCCGTCTTCCTCTTCTGTCTTCCTCTCCCGTCTTTCTCTCCCATCTTCCTCTTCTGTCTCCCTCTCCCGTCTCCCTCTCCCGTCTTTCTCCCCCGTCTTTCTTCCTGGTCTGCCCTCCGTCTCTCTGTCCGCGCTCCTCACTCTCTCGTCTTTTTGCTGTGATGATGAGGAGAGACCGTCTGCTCCTGGTTGTGACCCTCGGGGTGGTCTTCACCGTGGACTTCTACTTCATCCTTCTCCCCAAGCTCCGGCGTGGACAACCAGGACCAGGAGGGCACTGCCTCTGTCCCCTCTCCGGGGGGACCAACGTCACCCTCGCTGGGTACAGTGCCCTGGACACTCCCTGGCTATCCAACGACTCCCTGGTAGACCTCTGGGCCACGAGGTTCAAGGGTGAGGACGACTCAGCGGAAGGGGGCTCAAAGCTGGGGAGTCTGTTTGCTCACCCCCTTTACAACATCCGTACACCGGAGCTGGGTGTGGGAGAGAAGCTGTTACAGTCTGAGGACCTGATGGGATATTACAGGAGGAAGGTCTCACGCTGGGAGAGGTGAGTTGCTGTCCTCTCATAGTGTTTGTTATAGCTGGGATTTAGTTCAGGTTGAAGCTGGAGGGTTAGGAGACGTGTGTTTCCCCACAGTGGCTGAGGTCACTGACAGTGCGGCTGTGAATCCCTGACACATAAACACACCATTCTTTCGCATGCACACGCACACACACACAAACACATATACATAAACACACAAGCATTCGAATGTATGACAACTTGCCACCTTCCTGGCAAGAGGTTTCCCCATAAAGAATAAAGACCATTCACATTAAATCTATTAAATCAGTGTCATATCAGTGTCAGTGTTCAATGGCAGGTTGGAACTAACACGTCTGTTGAGAGCCTGGAGTTGAATCCCTCTGACCAGTAAACCTGATAAAATCCTTAAAAATGATTTTTTTTTGCTGAATAGATGTTGTTTTGGCACCTGTAGCGCTGTCCATCAAAGCCCAACACATCCTCTTTGGGCTCCAATAGTGGAAAAACTGAAGAAATATGAAGAGAGAATATATCTTCCCCTTGGCTAAATTCAAAATGGATAGGCTACCTAAGGACCTCTTCCTGGAAAACATCCTCTGTACACAGAATATATGCAATGACGATGAATTATGGGATAGTTAGGACTGTTTTATTAAGAGAGCGAAAATGGCCAGATATAGTTGACAGTAGAGATGCACACACGTGGCGCGGGAATCTCTGTTAACCCATTAATGGCGTACATTGCCAGTAGTCTGAATGAAGACCAATGGAATGTGAGTGGGAAATCTGTGGCCAGATTCTTGCTCCCTGGTCAGTGGATCTGCGGGTTTCGGCCATCTGTGGTCAGCCTTCCTGATTACACAGGCCAGTCACTGTTGACCAGTTGGGTCAGAAAGAATGAACAAACCGCCTCCTACCTTCTGACCACAGCAGCACAAACCTCCGTCCTGCTCTTTGTAGCACACCAGGGCCCCTGAGCATCACCCTCCATGGTGTAAGTGTTTGCTTTGGGTCCTGAGGGATTTCTGCCCATGCTTTAAGTATATGTTTCTGTGGGATATATTTACAGGAGCGTGGGGGGAGAAGGGGAAGTGCAGATGGAAGCAGGGGGGAGAGGAGAGAGGGGGGAGTGGGGGAGAACAGTTCACCTCCGAGAGTCGGAGATGGAGGTGGTGAGCGCGTGTAGACTTCCACCGAAGTCTGAGAAGTTGCTTTGTCTTCAACTGATCCTCTGTTGTCTTTTGTGGTAACACCCCAAAGCCTTGGATGACGATTTGTCCTGTGAAGCAACACGGTTTGTTCTGTGAAGCAACACGGTTTGTCCTGTGAAGCAACGGTTTGCCCTGTGAAGCAACACTATGGATTTGGAAAGTGTATGGGAAGATTTTTCATTGGGCTTTCAGTGGATAGTGTGTGAGGTTCAGTCTAGTTTTCAAGGACAGCCACTGTTCCGCCTGTCTGTCTCCCTCTCAGAAGTCCACAATGACTCTGCAGCACAAGGTCAAGGTTTAGCATAACCCAAACACCACCCTGTATCTCCACATCCCATCTAACCCACCCCCAAACCCGCCCCCAACCCACAGGCATATGAAGCTTTACAGCGAGGCTGCGGCTTCCGTAAACGTGACGGTGCTGGAACACAAGGTGAACTTTGACCCAGAGGCCAGCTGGCTGAGGTTCCACCTGGGCATCAACCGCTACGCCCTGTATTCCCGGGGTGACCCCGCGGTCGCCCGCCTGCTCAAAGACATGCAGGCCACCGCAGTGATCAGCGCAGGTACAGCGGCGCCGGTCTTACTCGCGCACGTCAATATGAATGTTCAAGTGACCGCCACTAATTGCAAACCGAAAGCTGTCAGCAGTTCATGCAGATGTCACGCACGTGTTAAACCCTGCGATTGTCTCTGGATTCCCTTCTTCAGATTACACTCAAGACGAAAAAGCACTCAAAGGATCTTGTGACTGTACCCAGGGTAAGATTTACGTCCGGCCGTGTTTACACATCTGCTCTGTTCCTCTATGATTTCTCTGTTTTGTCTTCCACAAGCCGCCCCTTTTCCTGTAGACCTTGTTCCGTTATGCTTTGTTCTGAGGAGGACAGGCAGGGGAATGCGAGGAGAAAGCGAGCTTCCTCTTCAGGTCTTCTTCCCCTTCGTGCCCGGTCGTGCTATCAGAGCCCAGCAACCCGGTCGCACCAACGACTTTTGTTTTCATCTCGTTCCAAGCCCCAGAAATTAGCATTATTTTAATTTCTCATGCTCTTTTGGATCTTCATAAGTCACATCCCCCCGGAGGCAGAGTGCAGAGAAAGACTCACTTAGTTCAAAGGCAGAATGTTCCCTAAAAAGCTTTATCTCCCTGAAAGCAGCAGCGTGGGGTTGATGCTGCGGCAGTCGGCACATCAACTGTTTCCACAGGCTCCACATACCTTCGAGCAAACCAAAAACTCAGACTTCGACTACACACTCATACACTTGAAATGTACAAACAGACAACACAACAGACACTAATCTCACCTAACCCAGGGACCAGCAGTTAGTTGCATTTCAATATCTGGGCCTCCTTCAACCAGACGGGCCGCTTCGACCTCAGCAACAGCGCACACATTGCCAAGAAAACTCCACCGACCTGCCTGTCTTTTTATAGGCCTTTTTCAACCGCTCCTCGAATGGCTGAAAAGCAACAATGTGCACTTTGCTCTTAAAAGCGTGTTTTGCGTGAGTTCGATTTCCCTCCAGTCGAATGCAGCAGAGAGAGATTGTAAACTATTAATAAGGCACAGCTTCAAAGGACCGAGCTGAATCTGGTGGATTCAGGAGGGGAAGCCTGTGTGTTCGTGGTTGCTGGTTTCCCTTGATTTCTGCCACAGTATGTTAATTGCACAGCCTTCACAAAGAACCCTAGTTGAGTGTGGTGCTACGTATATGGAATCTTATATTTGGGATCAAGTCATTGCTAAAATAAATCTAGAGTAGTGAAATGAAATGAAGTACAATAAAAAAATAAACCCCTGGATTCGAGCCCGCAAAACGAACTCGGGTCAGATTTCCAGCACACAACCATGTGTTTTTCGTATGGTTGTTTTTACGGAGTAAAGCCCTGCCAAGATTTCTCTGTGTACATACAAGTGTAGCCCAGCGAGTCACAGGACTTGAGGGCAAATGGTTGGCTGAGAGGTCGGTTAGAGAAGATTCATCATTATTTAATACATTTTATGTCTGACCTGTCACTGTATATCTTTTTCTGTTGCTGTTTTTCTCTCCCGCTCTCTGTCTCCCTGTTGCCCACCTCTCAGTGGTAAAGCCCAGTGGACATCACCTCAAGTTGGCCCTGAAGTTGCAGAACTTTGGCAAGGCCATGTTTAAACCCATGAGGTGATTGTTTAGGGGAACAGTGTTTTAGTTACAGTGTGTGACCTATTTTTTTCTTAAAGTTAACAGGCAACGGCCATAAACCTTGGAAGCCTCTGCTTGTCACCAGTATTAACTATGTTCCCTCAGACAGCAGAGAGACCAGGAGACTCCTGATGATTTCTTCTACTTTGTCGACTTCCAGAGACACAACGCTGAGATTGCTGCTTTTCACCTGGACAGGTAAACTTAGCAACTTGTACTCTATTAATACTTATTTAGTTTTATTCAACTTTTATCTCAACAGGAAATATCTCAAACAATTTAATTTTAGAAAGACATCCGTTTCAAAAGCATTAGCATGATTTATAAGCCTACCGTATCTCTCAAGTGGCATCCTATCAACCCTCATACCTCTTTCTGATATGATGCAACGCAGCGTCCTAGTGCGATTAAGTTCTCTCCACCACCTGAAAATGTCTCCTTCCCCAGCCAGGTATTTATTTTCCACACACTTACAGTGATGCTATAATTACTGATGTCTACTGTAAAGTCTCTCTAACCCCCAAGCCTTCAGGTTGCTAAACATATGTGAGTCACATGTCAAATACAGTCATTACTTTCCCAGCTGATATACCCTAAACACCACAGACAGTCAGTTGACGATGGGGTTGTTTAAGTTGGAGACAAACAGCAAAGAAGGGTGTAACTAACTGGGTGCAGAGCAACAACCCACAGATTAGGTTCAAGACTATTATTACTTTATTACATTAGAAACATTTTACCCCACAATGTACAGCGTACACTATTTTGTCAATTCCAATTTTAGGACATGGAAGAAGATTTTATTTTATTTTTTAAATGAAGAGAAAACCCTCTGTCATATTGTTTTTATTGGGCTGTTGACTACAAAAGGGAGAAGCCATATGTCTCGCCTGTCTGTTTCACTACGTTCTTTGTGTTGTGTCTTTGTCTGTGTTTCATTACGTTCTTTATGTTGTGTCTTCGTCTGTGTTTCATTACGTTCTTTGTGTTGTGTCTCTGTCTCTGTTACACTACATTCTTTGTGTTGTGTCTCTGTCTGTGCCAGAGGCCTTATTTTTATCAGCAGGTGAGATATGCTAGGCCTGCCCCAGCGCCTCAATAATATCTCTTTATCCAGCTTCAGATACTAGCTGATGACTGTTATTTAGACACGCAGGTCTGTCAGGCCGCAAATATGGCCCTGGGGGGAAATGGCTATTGCTGCACATGATCAAAACCTGGTAGTTCACACTAGAGAACAAAATGGGTGTCATTATGGATAAGAATCAGTAAGTTTGAATATGTTTTCTGTGAGAATGTGGGATTGGCGCATAGGCGTCGGAGTTGCATGTAACGCTTTCATTTTGGAGTGTCAATAGTAGAAAAGTAATGAGTTTCTTTCATTCAGACTGGAGCTTGTCCTATCTTCTAGAATTCTGGACTTCCGGAGGGTTCCGCCGGTGGTGGGCAGACTGGTGAACGTGACAGGGGATATTTTACTGACCACTCACAATGAAGACCTAAAGAGTGTGTTCTTTACCTCTCCAGGTAGGATTTGCTGTTTGCATCAATTAAATAGTAAATGTATGTGAAGTGCAAGCACCATTTCATACAAGGCTTTCCCAGAGGTTACCATCAGTATGTGTTCAAACCCAGTCATATCCACATCACAGTGCATTACAGTACTATCCATTCATTAGCAAGACACACGTTCCATGGGCGCATGATTAACAATAGTTATTATACAGATGCAACATGCATGATTAGAATGAACTTTTACACAATAGAACAGTAGAACGTGTTTTATTAAATTCATGTGTGACAAGTCCATTCTTTGCATAATGTCACAAAGAGTAAACTGTTGACAATCCTAATGCTCTGATGATGTTCTACGCACATCCAACGCACATTAGCATATTATAATGTACCATTCATAGGCGTTATTGAACTTATTATATTTAATAGTTTTGTCCATATATACCACTTATCTGTGCTGTTTGGAATTGGGGATAGTTGACATTGTTTTGTTTGTATGTCTTTCTCTCTTGCTCTTTTACTTAACGCTTACTGTTGAATGCCATGTCATAAGAATTTCCCTACTCAGACAAACACTATGTTATTTTGTGCATTTGACAATAAACAAGAGAGTAATCATAGAGTAATCCATGTGACTTTATTCCCTTTCAAACAGCCAACAACACATGCTTCTTTGCCAAGTGCCTCTATGTGTGTAAAACGGAGTATGCGGTGTGTGGGAGCCCTGACCTCCTGGAGGGCTCCATGTCTGCCTACCTCCCAGGGCTCAGCATCGCTCCTCGTATCTCCATCCCCAACCCGTGGATACGGTCATACACCTTCACTGGCAGGGAGGAGTAAGCGTACAAGCCTTAGACCTTATCTCTGACAGAAAGGATCCCATCACCTTAGACCTTTTTTTTGACAGAAAGGATCCCATCACCTTAGACCTTATCTCTGACAGAAAGGATCCCATCACCTTGGTCCACCTCCAGTCATTATATTCAAGGAACATACCGGCCTTTAGGGACCCATTATGATTGTCAATGAGCAGTTATGATTTATGTGTCAAACGTTTTCTATCGTACCTGAGGACAATTAACACTCACATGACCTGGCCTAGGGGGCTGAGGAAAACGACTCTAGCCAACCCACCTGATATCTCTTACACCACTGAGACGAGTTATACAAAACTAGCCTTTCCATAGATATGACAGGCATTTACACTTATGCCGATTGCCCCAAGGGAGGGCCGTGCTGAAAATCCACAAGTGGTATAAGGTAGTCGCTGAATCAGTCCCGGGGGTTTCCTTGCAGCCTTGTTTCGATATTTAAAAAGATCCCTGTTTTAATGTCAATGTATGCTAAGACGGCAGATTGAACACAATATGGTGTTGCAATAAATAATATCTTGTTATAAGATAATATCCTGTGTCTGTCTCAACCAGATGGGAGGTGAACCCCTTCTACTGTGACAACATAAAGCAACTGTATCCCTACAACTCAGGGAACAGACTGCTCAACATCATAGACATGGCCATCTTTGACTTCCTCATAGGTACGTGCCAACACCCATTACCCGAGATCCACCCGTGTTCTTCCCTTGTGACACATCATGTCTTGCATGGTGCGTGACCTCGGTTTGGACGGTGAATAGACGCGTGGCTTCCCAAATGACACCCGGTCCCCGATTAGTCTGTAGACCGACGTGGGTGAGTCATAGCTCCTGGCGCTCTCCCCCCAGGTAACATGGACAGACACCATTATGAGATCTTCACCCAGTTCGGAGACGAAGGATTCCTTCTGCACTTTGACAATGCCCGCGGGTGAGTACTTGAGCTGTCGCACGACGTTCCTCCTGAGGAATGTTTGGAGTTCGCTCATGGCGGCTTCTCATTGATTCAGGTTCGGGAAGCATTCGCGGGATGAGATCTCCATTCTGGCCCCACTGTCACAGTGCTGTATGTAAGTATAGAACCCACGAGGCAGATTGACGTTTAGCCGTTAATCGGACGACTTGGCAGAGCCCGGGACGCGATGCACCCGCCAAGTCTAACTCCCGTCTCTCCCCCATCCTCTGACCCTCCTCGCCCATGCCCTCCCTCACCTAACGGGCCAGTATAAAGCGCTCCACGTTGCTGCGGCTTGGACTCCTCTCCCAGGAGCGCTACAGGCTCAGTGACGTGATGAGGGAGTCCCTGGGGGAGGACCCACTGCAGCCGGTCCTCACGGAGCCTCACCTGCAGGCCCTGGACCGCCGGCTGCAGCGGGTCCTGAAGACGGTCCACAGGTGCGTCCGCAGGCTGGGAGAGGCTCAGGTGATCACCGCTGACTTTACCGATGCGGCCGACATGCCCGGTTCCGTCAGACCCGCGGCGGGGCCCGACGTTGAGACGTAACCAAGGTAACCAAGGGGCCCCGATGGAGGAGGCCGGTGTCGACCGGGTCGGAAGACCCCGGAACAGGGTGATTTTTGGTCCGAAAGACCGCGTGGCCTCGATGGCAGGCAATCCCGTACCTTAAAAGCAGGAAGCCCGGGAACTGCTTTCTCTGGGAATGTGGATGTGTGAATCCTTCTAGACTAGCCTTTGAAGCCAAACCTTTGCGCTGACACGGCCTGTTTTGACAACCGACGGCGGGGCCGCCTTCCTGCACTGTCAAAAGGTCCCCCACCGCATTGGGGCTGTGAGGGTATCAGTCCGTCCCCTCCAAGGAGCCGAACCACTGCGGACGAAGCACTGGATAATTTAAGATGATCCTGGCCTTCACGCTCTTCTTCAGTACCCACCATTCATACGACACGAATAATCCGCCTTTTAAGTTGACTATGCTTTTTTTGTTCAGCGTTAGGAAGATTTCTGTAATGTCAATATTGCAATAGCCGTTTTATAACATGGAAATGTTTTAAATGAAGTCCTGATTTTGGTGCCTGAAGATAAAAAAAATAAACAGCGTGTAGGTTATCATAGAGTGGTTTCTTCTTAAAGGAAATAGTTACTCCCTCATATAAAGGGCCGCGGCCTTCCGGACAGCAGGTAGACATGTAATGCCCGTGTGTCTCATCGGGGCCGTCTGTTGATCTGTCTCTTGGTGTGTGGGTGAAAACCGCGCCCTGACGTTGTTACCCAGTCATCACAGCTGTGGTGCTGCGTGAGCCTACGTGAGGAGCAGCACCACCAGAACCTTCCGGCTAGCGCGGTAAAACACCGTCTTTCCGTTCCCAACTTCTTGGTGTGGTGCCATTTCAACTCAACGCGTCTGCTCCAAGCGATTATTGTTGTACCGACGGCAAAACCAATTCATCCCCACGTTTATGAGGAGAGGGAGAACAACCACAGCTATTTTAAAGGGCCTTTGGAAGTGAAGTCCTGCCAAATGAATTTAGGCCCACGTCCAACAGAGCCAGAGGGAGCCTATGGAAGCCAGGTTTCACATGGTGTCAGCAGGAAACACGCTTAGAACATGCAGAAATGGGCTCTGGGCTTACTAATTGTAAACTCTGTAATTACAGCTTACTCTGTAATTGTGCTGCATTCCTTGAGTGTGTTTCCAGCTTCTTTGGTGGTATCATATGCATTGGACTGATATCCCAGAAAGCCAGTCTACCATGGGGATTTGCTTTCACCTGTCCTGCTGCTTTAGATGACAAAACCTCTGGGAAAAGTAAAGCACTGAATGCTTTCGAGATCCCAAAAGCACATTATATATTTTGTCTACATTGCTACAGAGCTGTTAAAAGCTTTGAATGAAGAGGCATAACTCTGCCCCCAAGTGGAACAATTGAATATAGCACCTTATTTCAAAAGAATACAACCACTCGCGATACAATATTAATACAGACATATTCAACATCAAACAACACAAGTCAGTACATGATTTTACCTTTTTATTGCTTAAACTGCCATCTGGAACAATCTATACCAAAAGGATAAATGTCTTTGCACATACAGGAAGTCAAATCGAGTACAGTCATTGGGTAGAATAGAAAAAGAATGGTCCTCAGATGACCCACAGCTCTCAGAGCCTGCTGCAAGGCCGCGCAAACTTGCTGAAGGTCGGGGTAGCATGAGTGTCTACGCCCTGGTTACATAAGCTAAGGCAAACTGGGTCGACTGCAGTGTGCCTTCTGGTCAGTCAGAATCTTGTGGCAATGTTATTAGATTTATTGTTACATTATCAGTACTGGGATTGCAGTGCTAAAAGAAACATCTGCAAATTGTTAGTAAAGGATTAAAATGTCAGTAACAGACACCTGCAATATTGCATGAGTTCAACTGGATCAGAAAGCCGCACAAAATATTTGAACCAAGCAGGCAACACTGCAGTTGACTCAGTATCATGTTGATTGGTTTTGGACATACAAACACAGCTACACAAGTCCATCCATTCAGTCAGCCACACTGTTGTGTACATAAGATTCAGATTGGAAACATGGCAGAGCCAAAACAAAGAGAACACCTCAGAAAGGGTTAAGAGCTGTAATGCAAGAGAAATACATCTGTTAGAAGGGCAGGATGGGCGAACTGTGGTGCAGGAATGAACAGGATTACAAACCAGAAGATTCCTGCAGGAATTACCAGCAAGAAAAAATACATTAGTCAAAATCACACCTGCATTCTTAAGATTTGTCAGTTGAGGGGTGAAAGTTGGTGGTGAATTACCAATTGTTTGACCAACACAGGGGCAGTTGGAGAATCCTCTCGTTAACATTTTCTTATTATTTTACATTATGCTGTAGGTAAGCATATAGTAGATCACACATTTGTCAATAACACGTTCAAATAATTACAAAGCTTTTACAGCAAAATGCTTTAAATTAAATATTATAAAACCCAAGACAATTTAATCTAATGTCTGAATCACCAGTCTTTTTTAAGCCTCAAAGCCTCATTTGAGCTCAAATACATAAATCATTACGTGTTAAAACCCATTAAACAATCTACAATTTGGAGACCTAAAATGTTAATTACCTCAAAGCCCTTTTGCCTACTTTTAAAAGGTTAACGCATTACGTTTTCACAATACAACTACATACGTTTTTGTCAGTTGACATAAAGAAGCATTTATTTACGCTGTGGTACTGAACAACCAAAATAGAGTTTATGGAAAGAAGTGCATTTACAAAAAGATATTTGAACGTACTTAAGTTTGGATCATTCCAAACCATAGCCATAATGTTTTTTCTGTCAGTAAAGATAATGTAAATTGTCATGACAATAATAATAATAATTTGTTTTAAAAACACAGAACTACAATGACATTATTTGGTGTATACTGAAAATTGCTGAATACTGAAATGCACATTAATACTTTCCCCCAATGTAGCCAGTAAGGTACCGACATGGGGACAGATACTCCCCATGAGTTCCACCAGTTCTGACCAAGCAGAAGAATCCTCTATGGTTTGAGTTGTTGAAACAATTAGCAACATTTGGCACTAGCTTGTTAGCAGTACAACAAAAGAAACCGATGGGTGTCGAGTTGTACAAACTTAAACTAGATGAATAGTGAATTAGATTGAAGAACCAACGCATGGAATCAACCGTAGATCGTGTCAAAATGTATTTTACGTCAGGTTGCAATGGAGGTTAAACATTGATTATCATAGCATGAAAGCAACATAAGAAATTAGATGCAATCCCTATGCTTCCGGCATTGTTTTCATTCTGAAAATGGATACACTGCTTTCTGGGAATGTCAATTTTGACCTTTTTGGGAAAAAACCTATTTAAAGATATCTAAGCAGTATCCACCAATGGATGCTTACATTTCCTCGTTGCTGTACGTTTAATTGTCCTCATTATTGGCCCGGCCAATCCCTAACAAACCACGATTCGTGTAAGAGAAAAAAATGTAAATCAAGCAAAGTGAATGTGTGTGAAGCTGGTGTGTAACACACCTTAACATAAATGTGTCCATCTAGGTGGCAAAGATAACTAGGTGATGTATAACAAACGAATATAAGTCAAAAGCAAACGGAAGATAAAATGAAGTAACTTCAAAGCAACATTTCATTGGTGGACCCTGGGTCTAAATGAAAAAGAAGCAAGTGTGTGTGTGTGTGTCCTGGGCTGACCGGGGGGGTGCAGGGGAACCCCTCAGACCGACAGGGACACAAAGCTATTATATTGTTGGATGTTGCGTTTGAGAATGTCCGAGCAGGGTCCCAAGACGCGCTCAAAGCGCGGTCGGTCCAGCTTCACACACTTCAGAGGGGCGCGGGCGACCACGGTGGCAGCACGGGGCCGGTTCATCAGCAGGGCGATCTCCCCTGAAGGGACAGGACACACCGTTACAACGTCACACCGTCAGCAAAGAGCCAAGCGGTTAACACAAAACTCGTTTCACATCGGGTTCACGGCGTACAAGACAAAACAAATGTTTTTTGAGGGGCATCGCCAATCAGGGTCTTCGGGACAATAAAGTAAACCAATAAGAACACCAAATCCTAACAGGAAGTTGATGAGAGGCAGAGAGAGAGAGAGAGAGAGACTCGTGTAGAGCCACTTCGTACCAAAGTAGTCAGACGGTTGTAACCTCCCGACCTCCACAAACTCCTCATTCTCAGATCGACGCTGCAACACTGCTGCAGAACCCTGCAGAACCAAAGAACGGCAACATCAGAATCCAGTTCGACAAGGCGTCAGGCCCGAGGAGCGTCTACGACAGCAAACTACGGGGAACCCCTCTGCTCGTTTCTCCACATTAGCCAATGAAATCCAACATGTACATGCCTCCAATATGATGAAGAACTCGTCGCCAGGCTCTCCCTGCACGACGATCTTCTGTCCGTCATCGAACTGCACCGGCTCCAGAGAATCTGCTACAGTCAGACGCTCCCATTTGTCCAGAGACTCTGAAGTTGGATCACAAACAAGGAACGTGGATTGACATCACAATACGGAACCCCTAAAGGAAACCCCTACCACACTAACAATGCAGGACGGTAAGCCAAGGGCACACCTCTCAAAAACATCTGTGTGCTAGTCTTTGTTACTGGACGGGAGAGCAGAAGAAATCGTGAAGCTCACCTAAAATGGAGACTTTGCTGAGGAACTCCTCATACATCTTTCTCTTCCTCAAAGTACTTCCCTGTGCACAACAAGAGTTCATGTTTATTTCCAATACCGAGGTTTCTGTTCATGCATATACTGGTCACAGGTGATTCTCGTCATGCATATATCGGTCACAGGTGATTCTCGTCATGCATATACTGGTCAAATCAAATAATCCAGCATCTTATCAAAAATCACTTCAAATAGATCACAGGAAATGATCACTTGTCATGCTGAGATTTAACCAGGACAGCCTCACCATGAGTATTCTCCTGTAACTGTCTCTGTCGATGCCCCACAGTTTGACGTTGCTCTTGGCTCGCACAGTGGCGGCCCTGGGGGTCCCGTAGATAAGGGCCAACTCACCGAAGCTCCCCCCCTCGCCAATACTGGTCACCCACTCATTATTCACATACACCTAGAGAGAAGGAATGGGGGAGGAAGGGAGGTCATTGAGACTTTAGAAACTTGCTCTGACTTCAACAATCCATATGCACAAAACTTAAAGCAAAGCCACAAACAAAAGCACATTTCAGGTATACAGTCTAAAGTATGTCAAGTATACAGTCTCAAGTGTATGAACCTATTGTACATACGACCCTGTTTCCAAACAAGTTGGGATGCTATGTGAAGAAAAACAAAATACAATGATGTGCAAATAATTTAAACCCTAAATTCAATAGAAAATAGCACAAAGACATGCTATCGTTTCTTAGAAAATACATGCTCACTTTGAATTTGATGCCAGCAACAACTTTCCAAAACATTAGGACAGAGGCACCAAGTGAACACAGTACGCCATTGCTTCCACAAATGCTAATTACAACTCTACCATGCAAAAAAAACAAAAACATACATAAACACCATCCAGAAACGATAGCACCTTCTCTTGGTCTGAGCTAATTTCAGATGGACCGATGCCAAAGATGGAAACCTATCCTGTGGTCTGACAAATCAAATGTTTACATTATTTTGGGGAATAAAGAAGATAAGGACCATCCAGCTTGCTATCAGCGCACAGTTTAAAAGCCAGCATCCATGATGGTATGGGGGTGCATTAGCACACATGGCATGGGTGACTTGCATACTTGTGAAGGCACCATTAACGCTGATCAATAAATACAGATTTTGAACCAACAAATGCAGCCCTTCAGCAAGATCTATTTCAGGAAAGGCCTTGCTTATTTCAGCAAGAAAATTCCAACCCACATACGGCATGGCATGTATTACAACAGCATGGCTACGTAGTAAAAAGACCGGTCACAAACTGAAAACGTAGTGCATTATGAAACATAAAATACGAAAAATTAGACCCAAAAATGTTGAGCAGCTGAAACTTTCAAAACTTACAGCAAGTAGAATCAGTTCCCAAACGCTTACTGTTTTGGTGTATGCAACGCAGTGGTAAACATGCCCTTTTTTTTTTTTTTTTTAACCTGTTGCTGGCATCAGATTTAAAATGGCCATGTTTTTCCCCCCAAAACAATAAAATGTCTCAGTTTCAACATCTGATAAGTTGTCTTCGTACTACTTTCAGTTAAATATAGGAATAAATTAAGTGCACATCAATGCATTCTGTCTATATTAGCATTTTACACAGCTTCCCAACTTTTTGGAAAACAGGGTTGTACTACCACTGTTGTCTGTATGTTGTCTACAAACTAGCAGCACATTAACATCAAGTATGTAAATGTACTCCGTGAATTAAGGTGATTTTGACTCTAGGCTGTTTCTGTCCCAATGCTGCGTCTATGTACAGCCATAATTAGGTATAGCCATTAGAATAGTATTTAAATTAGAATAGGCATTGCTAAGGTAACAGCGGATGGGGATTTGAGTAGCCAAGTAACATGACCAAACAGAAGAGAGAGGGTCTAACAAGGGCTTGGAAAATAATAAGCCTGTCATAAATTTACAAAGAGAGAACAATAAAATGTAGGGTTATCGGAGGACTGTTATCTTTAAAACCGGCACACTTGTAAGACTTTTGTGCGTTTATTTAAACTAAAATGAACTGTGTGAAAACAAAACTTGTTGTTTGTTCCTTAAATACATGAAGAGACTTACATCCATCTCTCCTTGGTCGATGACGTAGAAATTATCACCCTCATCACCTGATAAAGAAGACATTGTCACTCTTTTCTCTGGGATTAAAATACTTTCGGTTCTAGTTGAATTTCCACTGCCTCTAAAGGATAAAAAAAGAGCATACTGCACCTTGCATAATGACAGTCTCTCCTGCGATGTAGGTAACAGAAAACATGGCGTCAAAGATGTCGCTGTAAAAATAAAATCAAGACTGGGTTACATTTTTGCAAGACATTTCTTACTTGATCAGTGAAATCCAAAGTAATACGAACACGCAAAATGTACCATAAAAGAAGACCGCAATTAAACACATTCGGTTAAAACTTACCTTCTCTCATTGTCATCCAAGTGAGAAAAGAGCACATTCTTTTCAATAGCTTTAGCCAGGGCAGCCATTGTTTTGTAGTCTTTAGGAATGACCTGGAAAATCCAGGAGAATCCAATATTAAGACAACCACCCAATGCATTTCCACCTCTCCACCCAAGCCATAGACCAGACGAGGTAAAACCAGTGTGTGGCCTCACCTTCCTGACATAGGACGCAGCATCTTCCTCTGTGTAGACCTCAGCACTAATAGCACCTCTCCGCCGACGACCCTTGACAACAGGGTTCATGGGAGGTGAAACTTCCTCATCCCGGGAATCAGAACAACTGCTGGCCTTCTCCTGTTTCAAGATTTGCTTGGACTCCTCCTGCACAGGTCGAAGGTCAGACGTCACAAAGAGTGGCCGGGGGAACATTCCACAATAACAAAAACAAGTACTAGAAAAGTCAAACTAGCCAAAAGCACTAGAAATATCAAACACACATCAATGCTCACCTTCTCAAGCCTCTCAAAATACTCTCTGAGGAAGGCCATGGGTCTGTCTGGCCTGGAGGTACACAGCTGGACTATGCAGTCCTTCAGCAGCTGCTGGATGTTGTGTTTCTGCACGTACAGCTCACATTCTCTCAGACTCCGCTCCTCCTCGCTGCTAGTACTGCCAGATGCCATGGCGACTCACAACGCACTCCTGCTTCGCTAGGACTTGGTGAACTGGCGACCTCTGAACTACAGTTGGAGGGAGACAATTCAGAATGTTACGAGTATTGAAACGTTCTCTTTTTTAAAGGATTCCAATGCTATTCCAGTGTGGGTGTTATCTATGTTCTATGGCCTTGAACAAAACTCTAATTGTGTTTTGGTGTAACTAAGTGATGTCTTTCTATAGTTATGCCAGTGTTCTTCAAAATAACTGATCCTCAATCGACCTGGATGAATAAACATGAAATTAAAAGAATAAAGTGTGTAAGAGAGACAGAGAGACAGAGACTAACCAAGACGGAAAGGTCTATAAGATTCTATTTATAAATACTATTCAGAGATATCTCTACTAGAGCCCATGTTGAGCACACAGTGAAGCCTGAAGTTCAAGGGCATGTTTTTTTTTTTTTTTTATAGATTATGAGAACCATGTTGTGGGAGGTGGGTAAGCCAAACAGGATGGACAAGGAGAAACGGAAAATACAGGGAATGAGAAAGAAAAGGGAGTGATAGTGAGAGAGAAATTCAGGGAATATAGGAAAGTCAAAGACTGACCCATTGGGAATATAGGAAAGCCACTACCGGCTATCCTATATTCCAATTAAAGCAATTAAAGTGAAGTACATTGCTCAATGTTAGACTGGGAGTAGAGAAATGCTTTACTTGTAAATAAAATTAATACATCAAATATAAATTATGTAAAAAATATAATATCCCTACAGTGAGAAATCATACACACCAGTACGACTGTAACAATCAATCAATGTTTAATTTCCTTAACTGCTACATATGCAGATACAACACCAACGTATGCTTGAAAAATAGGTAGGATACAAGTAGGTCACCACCGAAGGATTGCATTGATATTTTCATATGTTTTAGTGGCATCATTCTAGGCCAGATCATGACATTGAGGGTAAATAAAAGTTAGCTAGCCTTACTACAGCTTATCTCAGATATATGTAAACTCATGAACTGTCTAGTAATTCAGTATGCCCTTTTTTAACACAGCACATGCCATGGATTCTATCCTGAAATAATGTTAGATGCTAAAAATCAACAGCACAATAATTCAAAACGACCTTGATTTCAAAATATTAATTATAGCAGAAATGTTACTATGTTGAAGGTGGATAAATTGAAAAAACAATGATCTACAAAGTCGGCTACCGACAGAAAACAAGTAAAATGTCGGGGGCATCCGGACAACGTTCCTACACCAACGTTAGAAGGAGGAGCATAAAGATGACAGCAAATATCAAAAACATCTACTAGGCCTAATAATACGTACTACTACAGTTAGCACGCATCACTTCGCTGTATATTCGCAGATATTGGTGGCTATTGTAAACAAACATAATAACAAAGCTAAGCCGTTAAAATTAGATTGATTGATACCAAATGCCAACTATCATTTTGGCCTGTAAAGCCCTCTTGCCAATGACGCCATCTTGAGCTCTATGATAAACAATGTGAGGCGGAGGCTACATAGCTACCACAGGTATCTTGCGATCGAAGGGGCACCCATTTCATACGATGAAGCTTGCATTTACTCACAAGAATCCACGAATTCTTACAGAGACCCTCGACGCTGATTCAGTTTTAGATGTTTTGCTACAAACCCGACAAATGTATCGCTTCGATGTTTCCAAATCCTTGAACCGCTGCTCCACCGGATACGAGCATAGAACCAATCACGAGCCGTCATTGACGTCAATTCGCCTCGTTCTGACATGTGAGCAGTAACCCCTGGCAACATTAAAGGGGAACCCATGGATATAATGACGTCAATGGTAAATCGATTAAAACGATAGCGGATAGAACCATGGCCAAAATAATGCTTAATAGTACCGTTCATATAATTTATATTCATATAGTATATGATATAAATATTTTGGGAGGATTATATTGTTATTTAGAGTATGATTTATTGTTATTTAAGTTATTTTCCCAGGTCGATATTCCATCAGCGGCGCTAATAAAGAATGCGATTTATTGAAAAAGCTCGGTTTGAATAAAGTCCAACGGCTCAAGCCGTTCCATTAACAAAATGTATCAATGTCTTGTCAAAGTTAACTCAAACCATGCTTGAACAATCTTGCATTGTGCACGCGCGTGGAGTACTTAAGCATCCCAGAACAAGCGGGTTTTCGAAAAGAGAAAAATATAGAAAAGAAGCAAAAACTAGAGCGGTGGTCTTTTCAGCAGCAAACAAACCCTGCTAATTGACCGTTATGAAGAATGCCAGCTGCCCACATATGTTCACAAATAGTGCACGTAACAGCACCTAAAGTGCTCTTCCCCATCTTTTACTTTCTCCCTATTGTTAAAATGTAGAAGGAGGTGTTGCATCTAAAATCAATCCCCTAATTCCTAACCTCCTGGACCTAAGGGGGTTTATTATGCTGGTAGCACCAATGATGGGGTGGTACTCACTAACAACCTACCGGGCCTAACACAATCTCACATGTATACAGGTGACATGTTAGTAACAGTGGAACACTTAGAACATAGAATGTCACATGATGTCACAGACATTCTGTAGCTATGTAAATTGTCTGAATGCCACTGCATTCCATTTCTGTACTGTACACTGAATTGTCCATAATCTGAATAGCTGCATCTTCCAAGTGTATGGTATTTTGAAGACACCTCTAGATTTTCAACTAATGTGAGTTTTTAAGTGTACATTTGATGTCTTTGGTGTGAAACTCTTTCACTAGAGTTAATTGCTCTTTCACAAGAGTTACACTTTCACAAGAGAAAAATAGTCTTATTCAGAGTTTTTGCTTTATACCTGTACCTCACTTGTGTGTTGTCCTTAACAACTGGTTTCCTGCTAATTGTAGAAGGTCAGTTCCACAATGATAGAAGGTCGCTGAGACTCAGATGTTCACTTAATATTCCAAACAAAAACATTGTTGTCACAGTTAAACAAACCATTTAACACACTGCATCATCACACTCTGCTATATTAAAAAAATAGATAAATTCCAAGTCAAAATATGAGATAAATACTGAAGGAATGGGGTTTCAAGTGAACCAATATTTGAAACATGCATCTGGCTTGAATTTCTGAAACACATAGACTGTTTGATTTCAACTGAAATCTATTTGCTCCAATAGACTTTGTGTATTAGAATAATTGGTATTTGGCCCAGTTGCTAAACCTATACTCTTATTTGGTTTAGTTCAACAGCAATGAGCAATGACAATAGTTGACAGCTCTTTAGAGAAGTCTGAACTTGATTCAACGGGGTGCAAGCACCTCGGAACGCTGACCTACCCTGGCGGCGACGGGAACAGGATGGATGGTAGCTGCTCCAGTCAGGGTCCAGGGGGCCCTTCGTCCTCCGACACCCCCAGGGTGAAGACCGGAGGCTGCATGGCCCCTCCCCCTGGAGCCACTGTCTACAGCAACAGTTCTGCTATCACAGTAGACAGGCCCAAGGAGCAAGGTGAGGAAGGTTTAAATCATAGGGCAATTTACTCAACTGGGTCTAAATATTTTGTACTCATATTTAAAAAACTCTATAAATACATTGAAAAGTTAAATGAACGTTACTACTGTAGTAAATCCAGATTTAAATAAATACAACATCTTCCAATAAGAGAATGCTAAGTAGCTGGGGTTCACATCTAGCTGTTACCCTGGCCCAGTTAGGTGACTATAATGTTTAGAATGTTTCTCAGAGGTTGAAAATATCTTGTGAAATCAAAAGTAAAAAATAAATATTCCTAAAATTATCTTAAGAGACAAATTTCTGGTTCTGGTCAAACCTCACACATTCCATGTATTGCAAAGCCTGCACACTGAATCAAACAATAAATCACATTAATTTGATAATGTTAATCTTAATTAACTTGGCTACTAATCATTAAGCCCTTGACTAGTTAAATCAGGCAGAGCTAGTTCAGGGCTACAACAACATTGAGAGAAATCTTGGTGATGTTTGAAAACCACTGGTTTATCTACCATCAGCTGTCCCTTTGTCACTGCTTCCAGCATGTATTTTACAGTTAGTTTTACCGTTTGCCTCTGCAGTGGTGATGACCAGTGAGGACGGCATCACTCTGCCCCAAAAAGTGTTGTTCCCGGCAGAGAGGCTCAGCCTTAAATGGAACCAGGACTATCCCATTGGATCAGGTCTCCAGAATATGGGCAACAGCTGCTTCCTCAACTCAGCACTGCAGTGTCTCACCTACACCGCCCCCCTCGCCAACTACATGCTGTCCCGGGACCACTCCAAAACATGTATGTAAACGAGGAACCAGAACCACTTGTGTTCATTCCAGTAATGAGCTGGGAGATGTATCTCAAAATAACAGCAACGTTCTGAGCAAGGCTGTAAATAGCAAGTTTCTACTTTCCGTTATGACAATGTCACTGATTGACCACCATCTGTGTTGATGCTCAGGTCACGAGGCTGGGTTTTGTATGATGTGTACCATGCAGAATCACATCACACAAGTCTTTGCCAACTCTGGGAATGTTATCAAGCCCACTGGAGTCATCAATGAGCTCAGACGTAAGTCTTGTTCACTTGAAATTACTTGCACTGGCCCTCCAGCGGGAATCAAACCATATACCCTGCCTTTGCAAGCACCATGCTTTACCTATTGAGGTACATTGGACCTTGATGGGAATTTATTTTCAATATTATTTAAAGCCATTACAACAGCAAAATCATTTTCCCTCCAAAAATAATAGGATTGTTGCGACAGCATCCAAAGTCCGGAATTTTCTGCAAATTAGATAGCTGATGTTGTCAGGTTTAGGAACAGTATATGAGGGTCAAAATTGAATTCTTTTACTAGACAACTTTCTAAAATATCACACCTGTGCAGGGATTGCAGAGCATTTCACTATCGGCAGCCAAGAGGACGCCCATGAGTTCCTGCGATACACTGTGGATGCTATGCAAACGTCCTGCCTGCCTTGGGAGATGTAGGTGTTACACTGTACATCAGGGTACATCCAGTAGAAAACACCATTCTGGACACATCTCATCCTCCATTTGTGTTAATGGCTCCTGTTGACCAATTCCACGGAATTCAAAAACTCGCCACTTCCTCTGGTTGAGGGCTATTGTGCCTAAAGACAACCTAAATGAATTTTACAAACTAAAGGGATTTTAAGAGGTCACAGATTAGCGTCTGTAATGGTTTTATGTTTTTATTTCTCAAAAGATTGGACAGGCAAACACAGGCAACCACTTTCATCCATCAGGTCTTTGGAGGGTATCTACGATCTAGAGGTAGGCTCGATAGTCTGTTTCATTTACTCAAGCTAAGCATTGCTTACACTTTGGAGTTTTGTCCCAACTGTAAAACACAGAGGGAGAGTGGATGTAAAATGACTTTAATAAATCAATTGATTATATTTTGTGTGTGCTGTACACTAATGTTTGAGCTGGCAATTTTAAAATAAATGTTTCCTCTTGACAAAATCACACTTTGGAATAAGAAATATGACTTAACCACGTTCTCAATGCTATCTTTTCACAGTAACATGTTTAAACTGCAAAACAGTCTCAGACATGTTTGAACCTTTTTTGGATGTGGCTTTGGAAATTAAGGTAACCATTAAATACCCTGAATTATTATGAATTAACACAACCTACCATGATTTACCATGAATCACCAAGAACTACCATGAACCACCATGAACCACCATGCTGTACTTTTAAGACACTATGGGATACTGTGATTAGTCCCTCTCAGAATGCATCTCTAAGTTTTCCTCAACCTGTTACCTGCAGATGGCTCCCAGTGTCACCAAGGCTCTGGAGCAGTTTGTCAAGCCTGAGCAGCTGGACGGGGAGAACGCCTACAACTGCACCATGTCAGTGGTTCAACAGTCCTTCTCTGAGTAGTTGTGCCTACAACAGTGCTGTTGCAAACTAGTGTCCTGTATGTTTTCATCCCTTTCAGTGTCAATGGTATTTAACACATCCAACTGTGTCTTTACAGGTGTCTAAAGATGGTTCCAGCCTCTAAGAGTTTAAACATCCACCGGTGCTCCAATGTGCTCACCATCTCCCTGAAGCGTTTCGCAAACTACATCGGTGACAAGATCGCCAAGGTCAGTTTAGTGACGATCACCTCAAACCGAAACAATACAACTCCACCCCCAGTTGACATTTGAGGCTTGTCTCCTCCTCAGGATGTGAGGTATACTGAGTACCTGGACCTGCGCCCCTTCATGTCTCAGTCACACGGGGAGCCCCAGATCTACGAGTTGTATGCTGTCTTGGTCCACTCCGGTTTCAGCTGCCACAATGGACACTACTACTGCTACGTCAAGGTACACCCTTATTAGTATCATCACTACTAGTGTTGTGTTCAGGAGCCAGGAGTGCCCAATGGGTCAAATATTGTGTTTGATTTAACATCTTTTCAGAAATGGTTGATGCTAAACAGTTGAATATGGTGTCAGGGTGTCTGGGTGATACATGTTAACAGTCTACCTCTCCCCTGTCAGGCTAGCAATGGCCAGTGGTATCAGATGAATGACTCCTCTGTGTCGGTCAGTGACCTCAGATCAGTCCTCAATCAGCAGGCCTACGTCCTTTTCTACATCAAGTGAGTCGCACAACCCTTTTTAACAAGCATACTTGTGTCAGTGGTGAAGAAGATTGTAAGGTTTGAGTGTTTCATTTGTTCTAGGTTTGACCCTAGAAATATGTGTTTAAGCCGTTGAGTTTCTCATGTGTATTGCTTGTTCTGATCAAGGACACATGATCAGGAGAACAGAGGAGAACTCAACCACACGTGTCAGCCCCCAGGTCAGCCCCCATGATCTTAAGAGACTTATTTCCAATGGTTGTTTTCAAACCTCATCCATTCTATGCATGCAAAGCCTGCATACCTGAGTCAAACAGTCAATCAACAAACAATCAAATAATTTTTTTTAAGCCCTTTTTACATCTGAATCAACTTGGCTACTAATCATCAAGCACTTGACAAGTTATTTCAGATGAGCTAGTTCAGGGCTACAACAACATTGTGAGACGTCTTGGTGATGTTTGAAAACCACTGGTTTATCTACCATCAGCTGTTTGTTTGTCACTGCTTTCAGCATGTATTTTACAGTTAGTTTTCCCGTTCGCCTCTGTAGTGGTGATGACCAGTGAGGACGGCATCGCTCTGCCCCAGAAGGTGTTGTTCCCGGCAGAGAGGCTCAGCCTTAAATGGAACCAGGACTATCCCATTGGATCAGGTCTCCAGAATGTGGGCAACAGCTGCTTCCTCAACTCAGCACTGCAGTGTCTCACCTACACCGCCCCCCTCGCCAACTACATGCTGTCCTGGGACCACTCCAAAACATGTATGTGAACGAGGAACCAGAACCACTTGTGTTCATTCCAGTAATGAGCTGGGAGATGTATCTCAAAATAACAGCAACGTTCTGAGCAAGGCTGTAAATGGCAAGTTTCTTCTTTCTGTTATGACTATGTCACTGATTGACCATCATCTGTGTTGATGCTTAGGTCACGAGACTGGGTTTTGTATGATGTGTACCATGCAGAATCACATCACACAAGTCTTTGCCAACTCTGGGAATGTTATCAAGCCCAATGGAGTCATTAATGAGCTCAAACGTAAGTCTTGTTTACTTGGAATCACAGCGTGTGATTTATTTAATCGTTTTTTAGTGGAGTGTCTTACAATAGTATGTGGCTATATTGTTACTTCTTGTACTGGCCCACAAACAGGACCCAAACCATAAACCCAGCCTTTGCAAGCACCATGCTTTACCTAATGGGGTACACTGGACCTTGATGGGAATATATCTTCAATATTATTTAAAGCCATTACAACAGCAAAATCATTTTCCCTCCAAAAATAATAGGACGGTTGCAACAGTATCCAAAGCACAGAATTGTCTGCAAAATAGATAGCTTATGCTTTAGGGGCAATATGATAGGGTCAAAATTGAATTAATGTATTAGGCAGCTTCCTAATATATCTACATGTCTATCACACATCTGCAGGGATTGCAGAGCATTTCACTATCGGCAGCCAAGAGGACGCCCATGAGTTCCTGCGATACACTGTGGATGCTATGCAAACGTCCTGCCTGCCTTGGGAGATGTAGGTGTTACACTGTACATCAGGGTTCATCCAGTAGAAAACACCATTCTGGACACTTCTCATCCTACACACATGTCATTTGTGTTAGTTTGCATCTCCTATTGACCAATACCACTGAATTCAGAAACCCTGCGCCTCCCCCTAGTTGAGGGCTATTGTGCCAAAAGACAAACTAAATAAAGGTTAAGGTGTATGTGTGTGTGTGCCAGGCAATTTCCCCTGTTAGTTTTATGAAGTCACCGAATAGCATCTGTAATGATTTTATGTTGTATTTCTAAACAGGTTGGACAGGCAAACACAGGCAACCACTTTCATCCATCAGGTCTTTGGAGGGTATCTACGATCTAGAGGTAGGCTCATTAGTCTGTTTCATTTCAGCATTGCTTACATTTTGGAGTTTTGTCAAATCTGTAAAACACAGAGGGAGAGTGGAATGTAAAATAACTTAAATAAATCAATTGATAATATTTTGGGTGTGCTGTACACTAATGTTTGAGGAGACAATATTTTAATATGTTTTTCCTCTTGACAAAATCACCTGTGAATAAGAAATATGACTTAACCATGTTCTCAATGCTGTCTTTTTACAGTAACATGTTTAAACTGCAAAGCAGTCTCAGACATGTTTGAGCCTTTTTTGGATGTGGCTTTGGAAATTAAGGTAATCATGAAATACCCTGATTTACCATGAACTACCATGAATCACCAAGTACTACCATGAACTACCAAGAACTACCATGAACCACCATGAACCACCATGCTGTACTTTTAAGACACTATGTGATACTGTGATTAGTCGCACTTAGAATGCATCTCTAAGTTTTCTTCCCCTGTTACCTGCAGACGGCTCCCAGTGTCACCAAGGCTCTGGAGCAGTTTGTCAAGCCTGAGCAGCTGGACGGGGAGAACGCCTACAAATGCACCAAGTCAGTGGTTCTACAGTCCTTCTCTGAGTAGTTGTGCCTACAACAGTGCCTTTGCAAACTAGTGTCCTGTATGTTTTGATCCCTTTCAGTGTCAATGGTATTTAACACATCCAACTGTGTCTTTACAGGTGTAAGAAGATGGTTCCAGCCTCTAAAAGATTCACCATTCACCGGGGCTCCAATGTGCTCACCATCTCCCTGAAGCGTTTCACAAACTACAACGGTGGCAAGATCGCCAAGGTCAGTTTAGTGACGATCACTTCAATCCAAAACATTAAATCTCAACCCCAAGTTGACATTTGAGGTTTGTTTCCCCCTCAGGATGTGAGGTATACTGAGTACCTGGACCTGCGCCCTTTCATGTCTCAGTCACACGGGGAGCCCCAGATCTACGAGCTTTATGCTGTCTTGGTCCACTCCGGTTTCAGCTGCCACGATGGACACTACTACTGTTACGTCAAGGTACACCCTTATTAGTATCATCACTACTAGTGTTGTGTTCAGGAGCCCAGACTGCTCAATGGGTCAAATATTGTGTTTGATTCAACATCTCTTCAGAAATGGCTGATGCTAAACCCTGGTGTATGGTTTTCGGGTATCTGGGGGATACATGTTAACAATCTACCTCTCCCATGTCAGGCTTGCAATGGCCAGTGGTATCAGATGAATGACTCGTCTGTGTCGATCAGTGACATTAGATCGGTCTTAAGCAAGCAGGCCTACGTCCTTTTCTACATCAGGTAAGTAGCACAACCCATTTTAACAAGCTTACTTGTGTCATTGATGAAGAAGATTATAAGTATTGCATGTTTTATTAGTTCTATGTTTGACCCTAGAAATATGTATATAAGCCGTTGAGTTTCTCATGTGCACTGCCTGTTCTGACCCAGGTCACATGATCAAAAGAACAGAGAAGAACTTAACAACACGTGTCAGCCCCCATCCCGGGTCAACACCGAGCCACGACACACCAACACTGTCTTCTTACGGCCTCAGTCACCCCCACACATGACCAAGGTACAGCCTCACCACACACACCGGCCACGGCACCGCTATCTGTTCAGAAGCAGGTGTGTTCATGAGTAACTATTGCCTTGTGTTTTTTCTTTTTCTGGAACACCTTTCAATTGAATGGGAATGTCTCCATGAAGGACTATCCCACAGCCTCTAAGACTAGCACCAGCAGTGGCAGCACGGGCAACACCTTCTTTCTGAACAAAGTTCCCAAGCAGCAGATTCTCTTCTCCTTCGTTAGTCAAGACATCCAGCTCAACCCCCCATCCTCTTCCACCGCCTCCTCTTACGGACAGTCCTCCGCCTCTTCTTTGGCACAGTCTCCCTCAGGCACATCAGCACCCTCCGGGACAGAAGACGGCAACGGAGCCTCGTTCTTGGTGCCTTATGGCCAGGAGTCAATGGAGGAGTCAGACCAGGGGGGTCTGGACAACAACACGGTCAAGACTCACGTCAACTCTGAGAAGGTAGTTTTTAGGCAAACCATTTAAAATATTAGAATCCACAGACCCCCCTACATAGATCCTCCTTCAGTCCCAGTATACTGAGTGTGTGTGTGTGCTTTGCAGGTCAACGGTCATGAGGCATCTCCTGGACTGGGACCCAGCATGTCTAATGAGCCGGAGTCTCTCCACAGTGACGCAAGGTCAGCGATAGATGATGTTTTCTACGATTCTGTCTTCATATTATTATCTTCCCATTATTATAGAAATATGTATTAATGCCTTTGATTTTCTCATGTAAACCGCCTGTTCTGACCCAGGTCACATGATCAAAAGAACGGAGGAGAACTTAACAACACGTGTCAGCCCCCGTCCTGGGTCAACACCGAGCCACGACACACCAAGACTGGCTTTATAGAGCCTCAGTCAACCCCACACATGACCAAGGTACAGCCTCACCACACACACCGGCCACGGCACCGCTATCTGTTCAGAAGCAGGTGTGTTCATGAGTAACTATTGCCTTGTGTTTTTTCTTTTTCTACAAAACCTTTCAATTGAATGGGAATGTCTCCCTGAAGGACTATCCCACGGCCTCTAAGCCTAGCACCAGCAGTGGCAGCACGGGCAAGACCTTCTTTCTGAACAAAGTTCCCAAGCAGCAGATTCTCTTCTCCTTCGTTGGTCAAGACAACCAGCTCACCACCTCATCCTCCTCCACTGCCTCCTCTTACGAACAGTCCTCCGCCTCCTCTTTGGCACAGTCTCCCTCAGGCACATCAGCACCCTCTGGGACAGAAGACGGCAACGGAGCCTCGTTCTTGGTGCCTTATGGCCAGGAGTCGTTTGAGGAGTCAGACCAGGAGGGTCTGGAGAACAACACGGCCAAGACTCACGTTGACTCTGAGAAGGTAGTTTTTTGGCAAAACATTTAAAATATTAGAATCCACAGACCCCCTACATAGACATAGATCCTCCTTCAGTCCCAGTATACTTAGTGTGAGATTGTGTTTGTGTGTACCTTGCAGGTCAACGGTCATGAGGCATCTCCTGGACTGGGACCCAGCATGTCTAATGAGCCAGAGTCTCTCCACAGCGAAGCAAGGTCAGTGATAGATGATGTTTTCTCAGATTCTGTCTTTATATTTTTATGTACACATTATTATAGTTTTGTCTTGTTCTTTGTATTTTACAGCATAAAGGTGTATAGAGCAACGCCTTGCAACCAATGCACTTCTGAGAGTGTGCATAGTGAAAGCAGCGAAAGCTGCATCCTGCACCATGTAGAGAAAAAGGCAAAAGATCATTCTGACCCCCTCTCTCAACACGCACCCTCAACATCTGCTAACCCTCTTTCTTCATTGGCCGATGTTGGCGCTATGTCACCTACCAACGTCTTGAGACCATCCAGCTCTGCATTCGACCCTTTGCCAGTCTCAACCACCCCAAGTTCCCTCGGTACTCCAGCAGTGTCCCCGTCACTCGCCCCACCCTGCTCTGGTCCAGGCCTTGGAGCCCCACACAGGGCTTCTGTGGAAGACAATGTGGAGACCCAGAACAGCCCGGCCGCAGGGCTTGATGGACAGCTGGACCACAAGCCCAGCTCCCTGCAGGGAAGAGACCGGCTGTACTCTTCGGATCGAGACAAGGAGAAAGGATCAGATCGGGAAAAGGAATCTAAACATTTATGTTCTTCAGACCGCAATGGGGATCGAGACCGGCTACGCTCCTCTGATCAGGACAAAGGCAGAGAAAGGGACCGGTGCCACTGGGACAAGAACCGTGAACGGAACTGGGAACCCAACCACCACCGCCACCGCTGGGACCACCGTGACCAGCACCGGTCATACCGTGACCGCTCAGCCAGCCGGGACAAACGCCGCAACTTGGACAACGAGCATCGCAAGGAGAGGGGCAGCTACCACCCGAGAGAACGGGACCAGGACCGGTGCCGTCACCACTACCACCTCCACAGATCCAGAGAGGGCAGGGAGTGGGAGCGCAAAGAATACCGAGAGGAGCCCTACACCCGCTCCAGGTGGAGGGAGGAGAAGGGGGACAGGATGGAGGTTGTTAAAGATAGAGGACACGTAACCCTGCCCAGCCTACCAGGCTCCAGCACCAAGCCCCTTTGCCCAGCCCTCTGCTCCTCCAGACCAGCCCCGGAGAACCCAGCTGAGCCTCTGAGAGAGGGAAGCTCTGAGGACCGTCGAGCCAAGAAACACAAGAAGAGTAAAAATAAAAGGTCCAAGGACAAAGAGCGGCACAGAGAGAATGGGTAAAGTGATAATTTTACAAGAAATTTGTTATAACATTTTTAATCTCCAGTGCAGTTGTTATATCAATATCCAAAGGAAACAAATTACTTTTTAACTAAGAACAATTTCTTTAGCAGGAATTTTACTAGGGCTGTTCTGAGTACGGAATGAAAATATAGACTAGCTGATCTAGTTCCTTTTAAACAAAATTATAATTATTTACAATTTCAGTGTTATTATTAGTGTGGCTTTATCATCGATAAAACAGTTAATTCACCGATTATTCTCTTTGACCTGGGTGTTCTTTCCTCCAGGAATGTTTATTCCTCTGACATGGCTGGCGACCGCAGCCGATTCTTCAAACACAAGAAGAAAAAGAGGCACGACACTGACACAGAGGACGAGGAGGCGGTTGGTGATATCCGCTCCAACCTGAGTACCAAGGGCCCCCGTGACTCGCAGTGTGACCCCAAAGCCCCCTCTGACAGTTGCAGAGCAAGCAACAGCAAAGAGGAGCGGCCAAGCAGGAAGCGGCGTTACCAGGACAGTGACAACTACAGTAACGCAAAACGGCCTCGCTATGACCAGGACACAAAACTCTCCTTCTCTTCACACAATGGATCGTCAGCCCCCTCTGACAGTTGCAGAGCAAGCAACAGCAAAGAGGAGCGGCCAAGCAGGAAGCGGCGTTACCAGGACAGTGACAACTACAGTAACGTCAAACGGCCTCGCTATGACGATGACACGAAACTCTCCTTCTCTTCTCACAATGGATCGTCAACATCAACCCCTCACAGGGTGACACACCGCCACCTCAATGGACACACAGGTTAGGAGATTGGGACTTCAGCCCTTTTCCTGGTTTCTGTAGATATCACATCCATTGTGTTTTTCTCTTTGTCACTGAGATGATCAATAAAAATGACTAAAATATATGTTTTTTTCCTAGCTAATGGCTTCAGTCAACCCAATGGAAACTCTACCAATGGGCTGGTCAATGACCCTGGCTTATAGGTTTTTTCTGACTAACACAGCACAATGTAAGTATCTTTTCCCCTAAATCTGTATTACTCAGGGAATCTCCTTTTTTGACTGGGTGGAAACGTTAGCTGGATTTAATTTATCCACTTGATTGTGAAATGGGACTGTATGTAATCCTAACATCTGTCTGCTCTCATTGCAGACTTGGAACAAATACCTTAACAGCAACAGGAATAACATCTGAGTATTTGAAAGTGGTGCTGAATTATTGGGAATGGACAGTATTTTAACACCTACATTATATTTGTCACAATCACTCTTCAATGGTGAACACTTATAACTAATTGTAAATGTATGTATGAATAATTCATATATACTTCTAAAAACTAAAAAAGATGACGCCTGACCCTACCATCTCAACTGCTGCTCAGTAGAAGACTCAGGACTTTAAAACAACACTTAATTTCTCCTCTGGGACTGAACAACTTGGTTTAAAAATCTTATAAGAACAGAGGAAGATAAATAAGGAAACTAACTTTTTGTTGTCTAGATGATGACCGGTTTGATATGATCAGTTGGCTTTGAAGTTGACTGGCGTTGTGTAAACTGGTTTCCTCCCTGCTGAAACTGCTGTTGGAGTACTGTCTTAAAGATGGGGCAGGTCTAGGCCTAACGTGGCTGTTCAGACTGTGTGGATTTAACACCACCACACCCACCAGGAACAGACTTGAGGACATTTCCAGCTTGTTACCTTCGATAACACTAACTCTGAAGCCTGACATTGGTCTCTCAACTCTTTTTTGGTAAAGAGCTCTTCTTGCAACAGCATCCTATTTTTTCTCACTCACTGAAGAATCCTTTCTTTACCTTTAAACTAATTATTCAAGCATAGAAAAAGAATAAAAACACTAATCATCTAAATACTTATTGCTGTGGACCTTTTGTTTTTTCTAGTGTCCATAAGAAAATACTGTGGATTTTCATTTTGAACTGTAACAGTTAATTTATTTTTTAGAAAACAATGTCCTGTATCAGGAATACCAAAATTGCATATTTCTGTATTAGATCATTTTTATAATATATTTTAGACTGTTTTATATGGACATGGGTATAATGGTTTGTCTTTGGTCTGTTTGGTTGGCTTTTTATTCTACCTAAAAAGACAAAAAATCTAAATAGTTGTAATAATACCTTTTTAGTTCTACAAAAGTATGGCAAGTGAATACATTGTACAAGCTATATAAAAAGCCTTAACTACATTTGGTTTATGTCAGAATTTGTAAATCTTCTCTTTTATATGCGTTGTTTGTTGACGTGAATACTGTTGATTTATTGGGCATGGGAAAAGTGTCTTCCTTTCATATCGGATAGTTGAAGTCACCAGTGAAATATTTTGGATATGACTGTTTGCTCATTGCCAAATTGAGTTAACTTGTAAGGCTGTAAACAAAAGTTGGAAATGTATACATTCAAGGCGAACAGTGGTTTAGACCATATTTAGATCATATTGCTTGCAGGTGTTCAAAGCAAGACCTATGATTCTTATCCACGTACATTACGACACAGTTTAAGCTATAACCTAATGATTATTGTTTGTCAGACTGGTCAGTTTACACACACACACACCACAACTTTTTTGTTGTCACTTTTTTATCATTATTTTTTAAATTAAATATCCAAGGCTCTTGTGTTATTTTTTTTGGGTTCCCTTGAGCACATCCTGTATCAAACAATCTGACAAAACGTATTATATATCCATACTTTTGTGAGGAGTTGTTTCCAAACAATTTTGCTCAGCTTTCACATGATACAGAAACACCATAAAAACGAAAGACAAAAATACTTAGGTACAGTATATATATACACACGTAAGGTAAAGTGGTAAATATGTTTTCTAATTCAAGAAAATAAATATTAAAATCAAATGACCAATTTACAGTGGTGCAAAAACGGAGCAAATAAAAATTTTGAAAATAAACCCTTTATTTGTTAATGTATTTGTATCACAATTGTTTCAGGACTGAAAAATCTGACCAGTAGCTTCCTTAGTTTGAGGATGTTACAGCTTGAACCAAAATAGTAAATTATTCAATAAACAACTTCAAAACAACTTTGGCACACTTCCTTCCTTAATCTTTTACATTTTAAAAAGGTTTACTCCAGAACAAAGATGAACATGAAAAAACAAAGGTTTTCCATCTATGGGTTCCTGAAGGCCTGGGTCAATGTCATCGCATTGCTCCTCCAGCAACATTATTGGCAATTTTGCACAGGCTATATTACAGGCCCTGTAGTAGTGACCCTGAGGCTTTTTAGGCACTTTAGTTGGCCAAACACCATTTCAATTCATGCCCTGGTTTTTGTGTGGGCATGGTTGTAGGCCTCTCTGCTTCTGTTGCTGATTCTGGGTTGGGTGTCAGCAGGTTGGGCGTACAGGGATAGCCCCTGTCCCCGAAAGGAACCACATTAAAGTCCCCTACAGAATTGTAGAAGTGTTTGTTAAACATGAGATTCTTAATGGTCAGGTAGATAAGGTAAATCTTGTGTTGAAACAACATTCTCTTGCCTCGTGCAAATCTCTGAGCATTCTTTTGAAATTGCTCAGCATGAAATAGAGTTGAGGCAAAATGTAAATGGATGCAAAATAAACATTCCAGTTATCTCAACATTGCTCATTTACCAGAATTATATTTTTAACTTTGTTCGCTATGACATGCTTGAACAACTGCCAGGGTAAATGGATGTATATCCAACGAATTTGATCTATTTTACCAGATGTGCACGTTTCATCAAAATCCAACTATTACCATTCTGCCTAACAGTGTATGGCCGAATGCCGACAGTACATATCTATATGTACCTGGCCAAGCTGTAGGCTACTTTATAAATGTTTTAACTGTCATGTACTGCCATTGGTTTTTAGTGTTTCAATATGACATAGGAAAGTGATGAAAATATTCAGGTACTGCTTAATAGCAAGGCATACCCTTCTTTTCTGGTATGCAGTTAGCTTGGTAAGACCTTCTGCTTCATCGTACAACACTGACCAAGAATGTCCCAAGTACAAAGAAATGTATGCAGATCTATGCAGATAGACTGAACAGTGGTCAAGGCTTGGCAGTGGTGACTATGCTTCCTTATATGTGGTTAAAGCAGACTGCATAGGTCAACTATGCTGTGCCTACTGAACCTGTTGCTCTTCCACATATACTCATCAGGTCGGCCCAGTGGAGAACTTCTGTTTCTGATGACCCTTGCGGCTGGTGGTGTGAACGTTCTGTGTAGAATCTGAGCACCTTGAAAGAACAGAGATGTTGAAGAATGAACATACAACAATTTGTTGTGACTGGCTGGTCTTTACATGTTATATTGTCTAATGTTTATTAACCTATTGGCTTAAAAAAACAGTGGTAAGACATGATTTTCATAATTTTGTATTTTTTGTAATAGGTTATTTGGAACTACATTAAACACGTTAATTCATACTTGGTCACATTGAGAGAAAAAAGTCTGAACTTGTGTTTTATGAACACAGGGATGACAAAAGTGATGCGAGTGCGAAAAGACATTTGAAGGGGTTTTTTGAATTCTGTTTCCGCCTGTTGTAAATTCTTTGAAACATCTAAATTAAGCTTGACAGGTAGCCTAGGAGGGAGCCGGCTATTTCAGCGGTATAAGTTACTCTGGTTACTGAGCGGGGAATTCTACAGAAAATGGAACTCTCAATTAAATTAGCGAGACTTATCGAAATAAGCCTGGATTTTCATTTATCTGCGTCGATGGAATACCCCCACGTACGTTACCCTAACCGTTTTTTTTTTACGACCTGGTGAAAGAATGCAAGATAAGGTCGTAGATGACAAAACGCACAAAAATACTAAAGAATGTAGAAAAAAATATAACTGCAAGCAGTAATTGAGGTTCCTCCTGGAACTTGGAGACCATTGGGAAACCTGTGCAACAGATTGAGTACATTCGTCCATGGTGATTGAACTGATGGTGTGAAAAGTGTGGCTGTAGACAGTGATAGGACATTGTAATTCACTTGACAAAGGTGTAGATGTATCTGAGAAATGTACTGGTGTCTACTGCATTCCGTTGTATTGTACTTTAACTGTTTACTGAGGACAAAATGGAGTCTAAGCTCATCTAAAGTGTGAGTGGTTTTCCTTTCATGTAACTTTGATGGACTCTTGCTTTTGAAATAAAAGATGCATGAGAGAACTTTCTTGTCGGTCGGTTGGATGGTGACCTGTCCGACATCTGCAGGAGACCGGTAGTAATCGGTGCGAAAAAAGTAAAGGCCACTTGTAAGCTTCATAATTGAGAGATTTTTCAAAAATCGGCTCCCGGGTTACAAGGTGCCCGGAGATTTTAAAATCGTCACTATCTTGGTTTAATCCACAGAGGGGGCTTAACGGTGGGTTCCCGGGGCCCAAGGGAGAGCAAGGTAACCGGGGGAATGTGTGCACCGAGTGACAGGCCCGAGGCATGCCCGGTTCGGGTTCCGGGGAGGGGCAAGTTCCCGGACGGTTTGCCCAATTTCTGGGCACCGTTCCCAGGCAAGAGTGGGGGCGATTCACCCCGGGTGTCCGTTGGCTCTGGCCCCGGTAGCGAGTCACATCCGGGGTAGACCCTGTGGCCCTGTTTTGGCCTAGAACCAGGGCAACTTGTGTGACTCTGTACCCGGGATACGGTGCACTATTCCTTGCTGAGACCTTGGTGAGTGACCCCGGAGGTCCGATGGCTAGGCCACTGATACCAAGTCACATGAGTGGCAGAGTGTGGCCAAGTCACCGGGCACCATCCAGGCTCACTTCCATGGTTCCTTACCCGGGATACAGTGCGCTATTGCTGGGTAAAACTTGGGGGAATAACCCTGGAGGTCCAATGTCTAGGCCTCCTATACCAAGTCACATGAGTGGCAGAGTGTGGCCAAGTCACTGGGCACCATCCGGGCTCACTTCCATGGTTCCTTACCCGGGATACAGTGCACTATTTCTGGGTAAAACTTGGGGGAATCACCCTGGAGGTCCAATGTCTAGGCCTCTGATACCAAGTCACATGAGTGGCAGAGTGTGGCCAAGTCACCGGGCACCATCCGGGCTCACTTCCATGGTTCCTTACCCGGGATACAGTGCACTATTGCTGGGTAAAACTTGGGGGAATCACCCTGGAGGTCCAGTGTACTACAAACGCTGTTGTAATATAATGAATGAATGCATCCCCTGTACCATCAGGGCTGCTGGGAATCACTGTGGATGTGGACACTGTGAATTAACTTAATGGGACGTGCAATAAAAGGTAATAATTCGGCCATTTTGGATTGTTAATTTATTATCTCGGCCATTTTGACACTTGTAAAATTGAAAGACTTGTGTACCACACGGGGACACAAAATCTGGAAGCACGAACGCAAGGATTCGAACCGGGAACTCAAGGACTCACAATGCTTCACTCTACCCACTATACTGCGGAAGATGCTGTGAACTATTGGGGATGCGCTGGGACCTTGTACAAAACTTTGAATGTGGCTGTTTTTGCAAACCCACTGCACAGCCTGACCCTTTTTATTGTCCTCCTCATGTGTGCCCATAGTCAAAATGTCAATGTGGTCTTTTTATACAGACCCATATATCAGTGGTCAAATTCAGATTTACATAAATTTGAATAACTCGGGCGTTTTGCAGCAGATCTCTTAGCTTTGTTCAAACCAACATGGGACATGTACCCTGCTGATGTGTACCACATTGCAAGACATTTGGTTTGGCGGTTAGTTAGAATAATATTTTTTTAGGTCTGACCAATTAGAGGCCCTACAGCAAAATCCATCATGGCGGACTTTATGGGTCCCTGAGGCTTTTTTGTTCCCCATGAGAAATGAGGACTGTGTGGAAAGTGTCAGCAGAATTGGACAAAGGGGGTGGAAACGCCAGCTGTGTGAAAACAACTGCTTCCTACAGCGCCACCTATGGGCGAATGTGTCCCATTCTTGGTGTGGGAGTAATGGGTCACCTGTAGTATCTATGTGCCGAACGGCAAAAAATTCGACCAGGGACTTTTGGAGCTACGGGGCACGGTAGCGAAAAAAAATAAATAAATAACAATAACAATAGGTTTCCTCCTACCGAAGGAACCCTAAATATATAAAGACATACACATCAGTAAATAAACCGTACACGCAATGGAATAGACATGAAATTGTACTAAATACAGCAAGACACGGACAATTGTATTTAATAAACCACAGATGACCAAGACATATTTTATGGCAGCCAAGTAACGTATGAAACAGTCGTGTGCATAGCTTTACAGCTAGCTCTGCAAAACTTCACTTGATATGTGGCAAAAAAGGTAAGCAAAACGTTTGGTGCAGCCCCTAACAAACTCTAGCCACTCAGAACAATCAAAACAATTCCACGTGCCCAGATTGAACGTTTCATTAACCAATTGTAATCGTTTAAATTGGAATGGGCGTTGCTCTCTGGACTTTTTCTTTGGAGTCTTCTTGTAAACCAATCGTATGCGGCTTTTAAAAAAGTGGACCGTTGTGAATGGTGCAGAAGTAGACCCCCAATTTATAACAAGCCAATAGAACAAAAGTGACGTATCCTGACCTATCCAGCCCCTTAGCTGTTTTTGTTTTGTTTGGTCTGGTTGTTTTGGGAGTCTTGAACTAGCCGTTTTGTTAAAATAAAAAACGTATCTGCAGAATAGGCTTCTGCGTCTCTTCTAAAATTAGAAAATACAAATAAATTGAACGTAATTATACTTTCACGATTCAAGACAGCGGTTTTCTATTTGTAAATAATGAATTAATTAGTTATTATCGTATAACACATTTCTTTGGTGCAAACGATTAGGGAGGACTGGAACAGGTTTTTGAGTGATTGATCCGAAAACAGGCCTCCGAACTAGGGCAGTAGAGCAGGAAAATAACCGTGGACGGGATGGAGGACCGGGTGATATCCGACGGTCTGGGAGGGCCTCAAGGCTTGATAAGCGTCTCGTTTAACCAGGACACCACGTAAGCAAACGCACTCTCTGACAACTTCGTGCAGTTATAGGGGATTCTTCCTGTCGCACTTCTAGATAGGTTGTGAATAATCTATGGCCGCAGTCAATTATTGCAGGCATATGCTTCCAACTACTGTGTATCCGTCCGGCAAGTGCAGTATTTGCCTCAAATGATGATACCTACAATAAGTTTTGGAACCTTCATGCTTTCTTGCACTCGACCAACAATGCCATTACATGCATGGGTTGGTTGAATGTATTTCATTAACGTTTTGGGGGGAATTGTTTACATTGCTATAGGCAACAATAAAGATTGTAGTGTGAGTGATAGAGGACAATCATGTAGACACTGTGGATGTACAGGTTGATTAGAGACCTGTCCTTCTATTGAAGCAGCTCTATGGTGGTCAAATAGACATATTGATGTTCACTCTTAGCCATTTTCCAAAAATAATCCTATGATGTAAGATCATAAGACAGTAGTAGGCTAGACCTATAGCATATCCTATTGCATTATTTAATTTCTTATTGTATCAAAGTTGCGCTTAAACATAGATTTAGGATCACCTCAACCTTCCTGTATACTAACCGAGACCATTTTGGCTCTGAATTCCAGATGCTTGGATATACAATAATTATCTTGTTAAAGTACAGCCTGTCTGCTTTAATATTAGGCTATTTTCATCCAGCACGTTCAACAATTGTTATTTGTAAGGAAATATATTATATTTAAAACTGTTTTAAATCTTTCTGAAAGAAAGGGAATGTCTTTTCTTAGATTGCATTCCATGAAGATTAGAAACTTGTTGCAAACCATTTCTCCATTGTGGTTGTGTGGTAACACATCATCTAGTCCCTCAGGAGATTGATTGGTTGCAAAGCCATTTCCAAGCAATTTGAAGTACATCATTACACTTTACAATCTACAATGGGAGAAAGGTCCAGGCCACTGGCAATCTACAGGTCATCACATTACATTTAGTGCTGACCTATAGATGCTAGTAGTCTTTCAGAACCCCAGGGTAACATCTACAGGCCTCTGTTGCCACAATCAATGTCAACGTGTTTGAGAGAACTGTCACAAAGACACTGCACAAACTTGGCCTACATGGGAGTTCAGGAAGCATATCAAGACATGACTGACGTTAGCCAGACAACACCTGGGTTATGCCCCAACCGTCTGGGACAATAGTCTGTGTACAGAAATGTGGAATTTCATATCAACACATTGTAACCTTTAAGCAAATCATGAGAGGGTATTACAAGCAAATGTTTATGAAGGTTTATGAAATGACACCCCTGTGGTGGATTATAACAACAGTGCTGTAATGGTGCTAGAGGAGACGTATGTTGGCCCCAACCAGAGGGTACAGTAATGGTCTGCTCTGTGTCTCAGGTCTTTATCAGTGGGCACCAAATCAGGCTACCGACTCTTCTCCGTCACATCTGTGGAAAAGATGGACTGCGTCCATGAAGGAGGTGAGCGAGTGTCTTTACAGCCCGTTGTGCTGTTAGACAGAGTTAGACAGTGGCTGAGGTTCGCTACGGGTAATTCCATACAGAACCACAATATAAAAATACCTTGATTTAGGTAACTTTTTAAAAGTAGAGTTAGGGTTGGTAGAGATCAGCTAATTATTTTGGCATTTGAGTACATTAAAATGAAGATGCCCCAAAGAGATGAAAAAAGATCTGTTGATGAAAATCATATTTTACCAGTAGGAGAGAGATCACACTGACACTTGACATGTCCGTAGAGAAAATATATGTTAAACAGTTCAATATATTCAAAATGTACGTTAAACAATACAATATAAAACATTTAAGAAAGGTGCTATTGAAATTAACATACTACTTATGATATGTTCCATTCAGTAAAGTGTAATGGGATAAAACACTGTAGAGTTTTAAAGGAGCCCTGGTAAAGCCAAAGTATCTTAAACTTTTAAAACATTATTTTACAAAAACCTTGTAGATCCAATGTTCAATTCACGTCAAGCTTTTACATTTTTTGAAAGTCCCCCAAAATCCTAGACTTTATTTGTCCTGGTTTTGCTGGAATAGCTATGTTCTGGCGTCACAGTGCAGGGACAAAACAAACACACGGTAAGCTGATGTCAGGTCAACAAGCCTGGCCGTCTCTATAACTAGTGCAGTTGTTCTGAGCTGACACAGCCACCCCCCCCCACACACTCCCTCATATGTAAACAGTGGTGGTGAGCAACGTGATACTGCATTAGCCTGTTCCCAGCAATATCTCATATGTACAGTGGTGGTGAGCAACGTGTTACTGCATTAGCCTGTTCCCAGCAATATCTCATATGTACAGTGGTGGTGAGCAACGTGTTACTGCATTAGCCTGTTCCCAGCAATATCTCATATGTACAGCGGTGGTGAGCAACGTGTTACTGCATTAGCCTGTTCCCAGCAATATCTCATATGTACAGTGGTGGTGAGCAACGTGTTACTGCATTAGCCTGTTCCCAGCAATGTCTCAGTGTTTCATATCAGAGTGGAAGAAAAGTGTGTTGACATATGCATGTCATAGTTTGACCTACTAATGCACGTATATGCATGTCTGGGTATGTACTCTATGCACATGTTTGTGTGTGAGAGAGAGAGTGTGTTTATTCTTTGTCAAGTTTGATTATATAAGCTTTTTCCGTCCCTCCCCCTCTCAGAGGAATGTCCAGATTTGTATATTGTGGAGCGGCTGTTCTCCAGCAGCCTGGTAGTGGTGGTCAGTCTGTCTATGCCTCGACGTATGAACGTCTACCACTTCAAGAGGGGAACGGAGATCTGCAACTACAGCTACTCCAACAAAATCCTCTCAGTCAGGCTCAACAGACAGGTAATGGCCAAGGGCCCCAATTATC
>JACXGK010001793.1:0-39759 GCA_016801125.1 Novumbra hubbsi
GCCTTGGCATTTTTCCACTCCGCTCGTCTCGCCCGAGCATACTCCCTGGATTATTGTCCGAGCTCTTACGCTCACTCCCTCCCCGTTATTCACTGCTCAATCCACTCAGAGCCTCATTCATTCTGCACTGCAACCTCCTCCCTCACGTCGCGCAATTGGATCCCCTACCAACCCTCCGTTTCATCCGGACCCCCTTACAATTGGATCCCGAGGCACAAATGGATCAGTAGTCAGGTGTAGAGGTAAATTTATATATTTGTTTATATAATATAATAATTAATTAAATGTATTTGGTCATGTGCATGATGGCTATTACATTAGCACTTTTCTAACCCAAATTCGTAGTTACCTTTTATACATTTCAGGGTGTTATCAAGGCCCATACTTTGTTGTTTTCATTCGAGTTGGAACTAGTCACCCTAGGAACTAGTCACGCTTCCATTGTGATGAATATACATACTTTTTCCTGCACAAAGATATGCTGATGGCCTTTTCTCTTGTGTATTTTGTATCTTACAAAAATGTTGCCATGTACTGTAATCTTGCGTGTGACTTCTACCTCTGTGTTATGGCTGTGGTAAGAGATATTAAGGTTTGTAAGACCACGCCCTTCTTTTCTCAAATGTTTTAACAGGTTTATTTTTGCAAGATTTACACCTTTCCTGAAATGGCCTGTAGCTTTCTAAATATAACAAATAAGAAAGTTATATAGAAAAACATAAAGACGTTTTTTTCAACAATGAGGAAGTGTCTAAACTCATGAGCGAAACCAAGAATATATTCTGAATCAGATTGGTTCACTGGAAAAACCCAGCTCCTCCTATCAATTGAAACCGTCTTATGTTACTCCTGAGTCTAATGTAACTCCTTTATTTTAGAATTCTACCATTGTAATGCCTATGTACTGTCTTTAAGTAATGATACTATGGTATCTAAGATGTCTGTGCGAGCAAATAAAATGGAATACTTATCAGATCAACTGGCAGAGTATTTGTGTGTAAAAAACAATTGTAGGTTTTAGAAAACAGATGGCACTACTACTGCATCCAATAAAGCTGTCACTATAGTTGACTTAATAAATTCCTTTGACAGGAAACAGCTTCTCACTTTTCATCAGTCTCTTTTCATGCTGTTGACCACAAGATAGTGTTGTGGAGACCTAGTAATATAGGTACATCAGAACCGGCAGTCTCATGGTTCAACACAATGTTTGATGATATGTTAACGGCTTAGAAGGGGTTGCCACAAGGCTTTGTTCTTTACTATATTCTGGGGTCATGCTCATTTTCCTTATGCGATTAACAGTTTTGTATTGTTGGGTGGTAAAGTAGTTTCTCAAACACATGCTTTTCTAGGTTTGTGGGACAAGTCAACTAAAACAACTATAGGAGACCAAATACCTTTGACCAGACTAGTTTTAATGTAATTACATGGTGGTTCATACAGAGAGGACAACTCCAAGATGAAAGACACAGTTTCTTCACATACAGCCAACTTTATAACTTTGCACAGGTAGACCCCTCCCTTCACCTGTATCAGCCAATCAGAGGCACTGGCGGGAAAAGTCAACCGAGAACAAAGGCTCCTTACATTGTCTTGAAGCCACGTAATCAATACACAATGGAGGATGTAATCAATATACAAAATGGATGACTTAACCAATGTTTACACACACATAGGCACAGTAAACTTATGCACATAACTAATTATGCATTTATCAATAGGGCCTTTGGATTTGCACAATACAAATTATCCTCTACATGCCCCCCTTATGAGACTTGAGTCTCATCACACGACGGAAAACACAAAACATACGTTGATAGATTTGAAAAAATATAAACATAACAATTCATGTTATCATTGTGGGTGTCAATATTGTGTGTAGAATGTAGAGGAGGAAAATGAATTTAATTCATTTTGGAATTTGGCTGTAACATAACATGTGGATAAAGTGAAGCGCTGTGAATACTTTCTGCATGCACAGAACAAATGAATAAACTTTGAACTCAATTACAAATGACATATAATAGAGAACATTAGTCTGATCCAACAAAGGCTCCCTTAACATAAGAAACGGTTACTTATGGTGAAAAAGCTGATATTAAAGCTTTTGACTCTGTGGGTAAAACAAAATATTATTCACTTAATGCTCTGCTTGAGTGTCCCTGTGATCAATGACAGGAAATACAATTGAAATGCAACCTGCTTGGTAGTAAAATGGATAAGCCCTCTGAAACAGCAGTCAAATTTGTAAATTTTTATAAACTAGTGTTATCAGCCAACCATGTGCTTGACAAGGCTGTCCTCTAGTGGTTGTCATAGGACATCCTTCCTCTCATTTAACAGTGAATTAAAAAACATCCGACAAGCATCACCCCAAAAACAACATATTGTGGATTGTTTTATCTTAACACTGTGGTGGATGTAAAAAAAAAAACTGCAGTTCACACAGGATGTTTTGGGGTCCTACTATTATCATGAAATTATACCCCAAAATGAGGTTACTGTACATAGTAGTCCTACTACAAATGGATATCCACTGAAGTGAGTAAGATAATGCATTTGGATGTTTAAACATACATTGTTTACTGCTTGAAGGAACATTACATGATCTTTGCCTGCATGTTGTTTTAGTTATAATGTCTGAATATGTTCCATTCTAATGTTCCTTTCTTTTTCTCTGGCAGCTGCAAAGAACAATGTACAGCCATGGGTAAATGTTTTGAGAGTGACACAAATATACATTTTCACAGAGTTGGCTGTCTCAGTTTTTATGATGGCAATTTACATATACTCCAGGATGTCACAGAGTGATCAGATGAATTTCAATAAATTGCCAAGTCCCTCTTTTCCATGAAAATTAACTTAACCCCCCCCCCCCCAAAAAAAGGACATCATGTAAGTGATCCTCTCGTTAACACAGGTGAGAGTGTTGATGAGGACAAGGCTGGGGATCACTCTCTCTGATCTCGCTTGAAATCATTGTTCTTCCTCTGTTAACCGTGGTTTTATGCAAGGAAACGCGTGCAGTCATCATTGATTTGCTCCAAAAGGGATTTACTGGAAAGGATATTGCTGCTAGTAAGATTGTCCCTAAATGTACCATTTATTGAATCATCAAGAACTTTAAGGAGAGAGGTTCAGTTGTTGTGAAGAAGGCTTCAGGGTGTCCAAGAAAGGCTTCAGGGTGTCCATTAACTAAGCCACTAGTCTACAGGAAAAACATAAACTGCAAAAGGTACAGAGATCGGACAGCTGAGGACTGGGGTCATTTTGTCTGATGAATCTCCTTTCCGATTGTTTGGGGTATGCAGAAAAGTCCCTGTCTGGAAAAATAAAGGTGATAAAATCAGTTCTGCATCCTGAGACCATTCATGTTTGGGGTTGCTTCTAAGCCAAGGGAGTGTGCTCACACACAATTTTGCCTAAGAACACAGCCATGAATAAAGAATAGTACCAAAACATCCTCCAAGAGAACATTCTTCCAGCTATCCAGGAATAGTTTGGTTACGAACAATCCCTTTTCAGAATCAGAATCAGTTTTATTACCGAGTACATTTACACATACAAGGAATTTGCTTTGGTGCTATGGGGCATGTCAAAAAAACACAGTAAGTAGAATGAAGTAGAACAATAGAGATGACAGTAAATATAAAATGTGTAAACATTCACTGAATAAGTGGAAAAGTGCAATGTGCAGGAAGGAAGTCCAGATAAGTTATGGGGCAGAGGGTGTCAGTGGGGGTCCTCTGGCCTTGTTGATTAGGCCAGCTGCCGATGGGAAACAATTTGTGTCCAGGGTGGGAGGGGTCAGTGGCAATCTTTCCAGCGCGCCTCAGGGTCCTGGTGGTGTACAGGTCCTCGAGGGATGGCAGATTGCAGACAATCACCTTCTCTGCAGATCGAATGATATGCTGCAGCCTGCTTTTGTCCTTGGCAGTAGCAGCAGCGTTCCAGATGGTGATGGAGGAGGTGAAGATGGACTTAAAGATGGCTGTGTAGAAGTGCAACATCATTGTCTTTGGCAAGTTGAACTTCTTCAGCAGCCGCAGGAAGTACATCTCTGCTGTGCTTTTTTGGTAATGGAGGTGATGTTTTGCTCCCACTTGAGGTCCTGGGTGATAATGGTGCCCAGGAAGCAGAAGGACTCTGCAATGGTGACTGGGGAGTCACATAGGGTGATGGGGTGGGTGGGGCTTGGTTCTTCCTAAAATCCACAACCATCTCCACTGTCTTCAGAGTGTTGAGCTCCAAATTGTTCTGTCTGTACCAGTTCACCAGGTGGCCAATCTTCCACCTGTAGTTGGTCTCATTCCCACCAGAGATGATCACAATGAGGGTGGTGTCATCCGCAAACTTCAGGAGCTTGACGCATTGATGACTAGAGGTGCAGCAGTTGGTGTACAGAGAGAAGTGCAGAAGGGAAAGGACGCAGCCTTGAGGGGATCCGGTGCTGATTGACCGGGATCGGAGATATGTTTCCCCTGCTTCACGTACTGCCTCCTGTCAGATTATAAGTGAGCTTGTCCTGCATCCGAGCTGGATTGAGTGTATTAAAGGCAGCGCGAAAGTCCACAAACAGGATCCTAGCTTAGGTTTCTGAGGAAACCAGGCGCATGAGGATAAAGTGGAGGGCCATGTTAATTGCATGGTCTACAGACCTGTTGGCTCTGTAGGCTAACTGGAGGGGGTCCAGGAGAGGGTCTGTGATGGCTTTAAGCTGAGACAGCACAAGGCGCTCAAAGGACTTCATGAGCAAAGAGGCCAGGGCAACAGGTCTGCAGTCGTTAAGTCCTGTGATGCTTGGTTTCTTAGGGATGGATATGACCCAGGAGACCGCTGTTCAACACAATGCTTCAAAGTGAATGGAGAGACAGTCTGGCCCAGCTGCTTCGCGGGGGCTATGTCTCTTAAACAGTCTCTTAAACAGTCTGTCAACGGCCCTCTCCAGACAGAAGGAGAGTTGTTAGCTGAGCATTGTTGTTGTAATCTCTCAGAGTACAGGCGGTTCTCACCTCCTTACTAAATCTGTACTTTGACTCTTTAAAACTGTCCTCATCCCCACTCTTGAATGCCTCCTGCTTTTCCATCCTTAGCTGTCTGCGTTTAGCTGTGAACCAGCGTTTGTCATTGTTATAACTCAGCCTGGTGCGTGATGGAATACAGCAGTCCTCGCAAAAGCTGATGTATGACGTCTCAGCCTCTGTGAACTCATCCAGACTTGGAAGCAGTCCTGAAAACATCTCTGTCAGTACACTCTAAGCATGCCTGGAGATCCTCCACAGCCATTGCTTTGATTTCCTTACAACTGGTTTACAGCACTTGAGCTTCCGTCTATATGCAGGAATCTGAGGTTATTATTGACCTTGGCATTATTGAACATTGTGTAACAGTGATCCAGAATGTTCACCTCTCTGGTTGGGCATTTAATTAATTGTCTGTATTGGGGAAGTTCGTGGCTGAGGTTTCTCTTGTTAAAGTCCCAGAGGACAATAACAAGAGTCAGGGTTTGCCCGCTCCACACACAGTATCTGGTCGGTGAGCATGCGCTGTGCCTCTTGCAAGTTGGCTTGCAGTGAAATGTAAACACTGACCAAAATGAATGAAGCAAACTCACAGGGAGAGTATTATATAGAATGATAGAATGAATAAAGAATGAATAGAATTTATAAAAACAAATTCCTGCTCCCTTCGTCTACCCGGAAAGGTCCGTGTCGTGATCCGCTCTGAAAAGTTGAAAGCCTGCCAGCAAAGGTAAGGGCACCTTTGACTGGAATGTCCAATATTTCCACTGATGTTAGCAAGAACATAGGAAATAGATCAGCTGGAGTTGTTCCTCTGATGTTTATGAGCTCATCTCTGGTGAAAGAGCTCCGGGTATCGTAACAGAACTGACTTTACAAACAAAACAAGAAAAAACAACATGCACCAAAACACAGAGACTGCCATCCGCGGCGCCATCTTTAACATATTTCCATCTTAATGGAGCACCTTGCCATGAAGCTATAGTGATAACCAAGTGGCTCAGGAAACCAAACATTAACATTTTGGGTCCATGCCCAGGAAACCCCTTAGACCTTAATCCCATTGAGAACTTGTGGTCAATCCTCAAGAGGCGGGTGGGACAAACAAAAACCCACAAATCTGACAAACTCCAAGCATTGATTATGCAAGAATGGGCTGCCATCAGTCAGGATGTGGCCCAGAAGTTAATTTACAGCCTGCCAGGGTGAATTGCAGAGGTCTTGAAGAAGATGGGTCAACACACAAATATTGACGCTTTGCATGTACTTGTAATTGTCAAATATACTTCAGTGTACCATAGTAACATCTTACAAAAAGATCTAAAAACACTACTTTGTGTAAACCAATATTTTTGGCCATGGCTGTACATGATTTGCTTCCTGTATAATTAATTATGCAACTATAACCTACTAACCTACTTATAAAACAGCAAAGAAGACTGGGATTAAGTGAACACTTCTTTATTTACTGACGTACCACAGAATATAAATACAGTTATTATCACACAATGTGTTTATTATGTAGGCATTCTGTAAAACATTCTGGTCCTTTTCAATAGCTACACTCTTGGTCAAAGAACTGAATACAGTGGATAAATTAAAGGGTTACATTATTTTAGTTGTTAATTGCAGGTTTGAGGTTCAATAAAGTTATAACTACCCTTTTAAACCAATTCCTTCATATTGAACAGATATGAACAGGTTGTTCACCTTGCGGTTTCTAGGATTCAATCTAGCTATCTGCTAGGAAGGTGAGGCAAGCAGTCACCCAGTGACAATGTAGAGTAAATGGCAGCAGTAACAGGATTAGGAATAACTAGGATTAGGAATAACTACAAGCATGGTATAGATGCTAAAGGTTACAGTCATTGTATTAATTTCAACACTGTGATCTACAAAAGCATTCAGCTACACGATGTTGAGTATGACATTGTTTGTTTATGTGTACGTCAAAACATATTAGTACAAGGTGTGACAATATACTCCCACAGGCAAAGAAACATATACTTACTTGTGCATTTAAAAAATACATTGAGTGGGTGTACATTAAAGTTTGAAAGTACTCATTCCAAAACATGCAAGTAGAACTAAAAGAGTAAAATTGATTAGTAATGTATTACTTTTTTACGATTTGGTACTTCATCCTAAAAGGATACTTGTAAATGAGTATTCTAAACAAACCTCCAAAACTATTGCCACTTTTTAAAACCAAGATTAAAAGAGAATTCTGCAGAACATAACACAGATAAAGAGTAATGTTTTATAGTATATTATTATGTTTTATATTATTAAAATGGTTCAGATTTTTATTTCATTTGTAACAAGTAATGCTGCTTTAACTTTGTAAAATTTTCTAATGTCAGTTCCTTTGTCAGTTTCAAGTCTATATATTTTGATTTTGCCCCTCACTTATAGTATTACTAGCAGTTCACACTTTTAAATAACTGTGTAATTATATACTGCATGTAAATATAATATATATTGTGCTGTGCAAAAAGCTTAGGTCATTATTTTATTTGTTTGAGAAACAATATAGCATTGACGTAAACAGAAAGAAAAGTGAATACCATTTGGTAGACTGTAATGTCATAATTTTTTCTGTGGTAAAGCATGTGTCAGCCATTAAAGAATCCTTGCAATAAATGACATCTGATTTAGTGGTGTTGCCTTAGGTGTAATTGCAGTGCTTAAGCTTCAAAAATCACTGAGATTCAATTCAAAGTGGCTGTATATGACAATATCGATAAAAAGAAGTTGACGTTTTTGGCTGGGGTTCTGGTGTAGCAGGTAGAACGTCATATTGACATGATGCTGAACATTTTAATATATCTGCACTGGATCTTTTCTTTTGACTTTGGTTGCATTTTTTTACTGCTTATGTTTTTTTTTTTATTCAAGGCTCTAAGAGTGCCAATCTAATACCGAGTTTTTGTTGATGTTTACAGAGTGTTTGACGTTATTGTCTTGCTGAAATATGAAAGGTTTCCCCCCAACGGTAAATCATGTTGAATCAACTATTGTTAATATTTCTCAGTATTCATAACTAAAAATCAATTCTGACCATGTCACCTACACCTTTGCTTGAAATGCACCCCAGACCCTGAGAGAGCCACCACCAAGCTTCACCAAAGACTGCATAAACATACTTTTTGACAACTCTACTTCTAAAAATTTGAATTTTTTGAATAGAAAATATCTTTTGACTAACTGCTACATGCTTTTTTGTTTTTCGCATTAACTCATCTCAAATCTTGTTTATTGAATAGCAAAGCAAAACCTCAATGAAGTGCACCTACAGACTTTCTAATTAATATAAGTCTTGGAAAGATACAGATACAATTCTAAAATAATTCATAGGTCTTTAATATCACTTAGAGCACAGACAAAGAGATTATTAACCCAGAGCTGGATGAAACAAAGGAAGTATCAGACTGATCAGAGACTCTCCCCAAAAGGCTAATGGCAACTTTGAAGACCAAAATTGGTAAAACAAAATCTCCACCAATATGGCCTGTATGGTAAGGTGGCAAGAAGCAATCCAATTATTCAAGAAAGCGTACCTTTATCCTGTTTTTCAAGAATGATAACAAAACATGGGATTATATAGCCAAATTATAAATGTATATGGAACAACAACCAAAAAAGTAACTACCGGGAAGCTTGTTTTATATGAATGTTTTACATTGTCCGAAAATACCACTTCAGAGGAAAATGAAAGGTGAATATACTTAAGTGGCCTTATTTGAACCATGACCTAAGACTATCAACAACATATACAGACTGCTAAATGAAGGTGCTTCTACCAGTTAATAACTCTGTGGGCTAATTTCAGTTGCTACAATAAAAAAGCCCTACAAAGTAAAATCAAGAACCCTACCAAATACCAGGACATTTTAGCTAAAAACCTGGAGGCCTCTGACAAGAGGTTGAAACTTTGAGGTAACTGTATCTTTCAGCAAGACAAATATCCCAAGCACACATCCAAATTCACATTGTAAACACAAATTCATCACAAAATTGACATATTGCAATGAACATTGGAATGACTCAGTCTCCAGACTTAAATCCCTTAAAGAGTTCAGCCTATCAGTACAGATCAAGGGATGTGAAGAATCTGTAAATATCCATATGGAGAAATGGTCTAAAATGAATTTGACATGACAATTTGGTTTATTCCCTATAATTTTAAAGTATACACAGCTCTGAAAAAAAAGATCACCTTTTTCTTTCCTTGCAATTTATTTTTTATTATTTCCAGAGCTATACACAACCTGCTGAAAAGACAGTGTCTGTTTATTTTTTACAGTCTATTCCCATCTTTATTGACCGTGTCAATAGTTTTGGAGGGGAGTGTTTATTGTACTGTTTAACAATATTAACACTAGTTATACCTAGCAATACATCAGGGTAGTTTGGCACCGTTAAGCAAAGATATTTAGATTTTGTGCCGGAACAGATGGTCAGAGGGTAAAAACATAATTATATTAAAAAAAGAAAAATATTTTCCTGGTCATTTTACAGTCGTTTTTGACCAATTACTCAATGGGGGCATAAACAATCTCTTCGTCCACTTGATCCCTGCTATGTAGATCATTATTTCTAGGGTTCAATTGGTAACAGATTGGTACATTAAATTCTATTCAAGCCATACTTCTGAAGCATTTATCATGAATACTGAGAACATTCATCATGAATACTGAGAACATGCTTTTATATTTCAATGATACTGTAACGCTGTACTGCTGCACTACAGTGTAATACAATACAATGTAATTAAATTAAATTGTAAAACTACAACTAAACTCACATAGTTGGCATACTGATACAAAACAGTCTTGGCTTATATGCACTATATCAGGGGTGGGCAAACTACGTCCCGAGGGCCAAATGTGGCCCGCGAGGCTGTCCCATCCGGCCCAGGGAATGTAATAAAATTATTTTGGGGGGAATTAAAAAAACAACTCACCAGCCCATTCTTATACATCTGAGTCAGAATGTTAACTATTTACACCTTATATGGGATCTACTGTACATATATAATGTATGTTTTAACTTTTGTCCTTTTCTGGCCTCCAAATAAATTATGATTAGCAAATTACAAAAACAAATGTGGCCCTCCATTTCATTTCATAATCCTGATGTGGCCCCCGAGCCAAAATATTTGCCCACCCCTGCACTATATGAACAAAAGTATTCGGTCACACCTCTTAATCATTGAAATAACTTAATCAAGCACCTAGCCATGCAGTCTGCCTTTACAAACATTTGTGAAAGAATAAGTTATTCTAAAGAGCTCACTGAATTCAAACGTTGTACTGAGATAGGATGCCAACGTTGCAACATGTCAGTTCGGGACATTTCCTTCCTCCTAGATATTCCATGATCAACTGTAAGTGGTATTATTGCAAAGTGGAAGCATTGAGGAACCACAGCAACTCAGCCATGAAGTGGCAAACTATGTAAAGTTACAGAGCGGAGTCGTCGAGGGCTGAGGCACGTAGTGCGTTTCCATGGTCAAGGAGCTGTATGCAAGCCATACATGACCAAGTACAATGCCAAGCATAAATCACTGTGCCACTGGAATCTGGAGCAGTGGAAACGTGTTCTGTGGACTGACAAATCTCTTTTTGGCAGTCTGGTTTGGGTTTGGCAAATGCCAGGAGAATGCTTCCTGCCTGAATGCATCGTACCTACTGTAAAGTTTGGTAGATGGATAATGCTATGGGTTGTTTTTCTGGGGTTGGCCTTGGCCCCTTAGTTCCACTGAAAGGAAATGTTAATGCCTCAGCTTACCAAGACAAAAAATGATATGCTTCCAATTTTGTGGGTTTGGGAAAGGCCCTTTTCGGTTTCAGCATGACCCTGCCCCAGTGCACAAAGCAAGGTCCATAAAGGCATGGTTGGATGAGTTTGGTGTGGAAGAACTTGACTGGCCTGCACAGAGCCCTGATCTCAACCCTATCGAACACTTTTGAGATTAACTAGAATTGAGATTGCGAGCCAGGCCCTCTTGTATCAGTGTCAGACCTCACCAATGCTTTTCTAGATGAATGGTCAAAAATTCTTTCAACAAAATCTTGTAGAAAGCTTTCCACTCCCCGAAGAGTGGAAGCTGCAATTGCTGCAAATGGGAGACCAACTTAATATTAATGCCTATGGATTTAGAATTGGATGTCTTACAAGCTCCTGTATGCGTAATGTGTAGTTGTCCCAATACTTTTGTCCATATAGTGTATTTGTATATCTAAAAAATCAACATTGGACATTTCATTTAATTGAATACATTTTGTAATATTCATCTCAATGAATTTTCAACTAAGTATTAAATTAAATTGTTAGACAACCTCAACAATGTCTACACTTTGAAATTATAATAGGTGGAAACAACCGATATTTAATGGAATATCTACATAGGACTGATGGTTGCTGACAATGGTCACTTTACTATGTTCCAATGGAACGGCCAGCATACCCGAGTCGCCTCACTGTTGACATATGACCGGCATTTTGTGAGAACTATTTAATGAAGTTACCAGTTGAGGACCAGTGAGGTGTCCGTTTCATAAAATTGACACTGTAATATATTTGTCCTCTTACACAGTTGGGCACCCGGGCCTCCCACTTCTTTTTCTCTACTGGTTAGAGACAATTTGAATTGTAAATGGAGTATAAACATTCTACGAGATCATCAGTTTAATCAGTTTCTCACATGGAATAACCTTCATTTCTCATAAAAGAAGGTTCTTCGTTTCTGGACATTTTGAGCCTTTAATAAACCCCACAATTGCTGATGCTTTTTACTGTATAAACATAATTGCTAAATTGTTTCCTAATGATCATGAAGCCTTTTAAAATAATAAACTTGGATTAGCAATCACAACGTTCCATTGGAACAAAGGGCTGAAAATGGGCCTTTGTCAGCCTATGTAGATTTTCCATAAAAAAGCTGCTGTTTCCAGCTACCAATAGTCATTAAAAACATGTCTAGTCTGCAAAATATAGATTTAAAATCAATCTTAAATCTGCCAAAATAGTGACATTTCAAATGAATACGCTGTTTTGATAACTTATTTTACAGTGATGTACAAATTACATATTGCATACAGAACATAACCATTTTCATTTTAGTCAAAGGAGGAGCAAGGAGTGAGGATGAATCAGCCAATTAGAAGCTTGGCCATACTGGTATGAGAGCTAGACTGGAAATGTAGGGTCAACACTTTAACTTATATTATACAGTGTGTGCCATCCATCTGAAAGACAGCACACCCATCTGAAAGACAGCATTCTTCACATGGCTTCATTGCCATGGGCTATGGGTATTTGATCTTTAGACCAGATAGAATAGTGCCACAGACTGGCTTTTTAACACCACACCATCAATGGAATGACTAAGACTACCCTGCATTCTGATGCAGGGCCAAATCCTGCCTAAAAAAGGTCACTGTTTATGGTGCATTTTGCAATTCTTGATTGCTAGTTGCAAAACAGGACACCAAAAATGATGTATGCCAATATCTCATGCCATCAAAACCACTGCCAATAAAAATAAGTTATAGATAACATGGCAAACTGAGATATGAAAGTGAGCCTACAATATATTATGCTCATATAAACAACATATAACACATCCAGCCCATAAAGGGAGGTTAAAAATTGTTATTCTCAAAAGTCTGCATCTTTAGGGAAAATGTCAACTGTGACTTTCTTTAACTTTTTATTTTTAAACATAAAAAAAACGACATTGTTCTTGTGGGAGGTCATCGATATAATTAAGCAGTGCAAAGCCAGGCTTTAAAACACAATCACATCTGAATCACACACAAACAGTCAAAGAGACATGCTTCAAGGCACACACTGTACATACAAAAACATACATTTACAAATATACAAACATCATATATTTACTACTCAGACAGCCCATTTGTGAATAAAGTTCAGGCCATGAAAAAGACTGGACATTACACAAATAGGTATTGACATAATGGGATATGAATGGGCAAAAGCTGAGGTTTCATTAAATATAAAAGTAACATAATGTCCTATACCTACCACAGATATTTATCTTACAGGCACAGGGATTTGATCTCGCAACATTTCAGTTACTGATCAGATGCTCTAACAGCCCGGTTATCTTTTGCCTACACATTCTAGGAGTGCCAATGTCATTTTTTGACATGATCAAACCGCATGTTTTTAAAATCTAAATACAGTAGGTAATGGAAAAGCATTTTGGTTTGCAAATCGTGCACCCTGTGTTTCTTTTATTCACTCTAACTGGCCTGTATGTGCCAGTTAAACATACTGTCGCTTCTTAGAAAAGGGGGAGAGAAATAAGCTATTCTTATCGAGAAAAGAATAAAAGAGAGCAGGGCGCACATTATTTGGCAGGTGCAAAAGAAATGTGATTGAAGCTCGCTGACATCATTGAACAACCATGTACTTTTAAAATACTGGTCATGTTCAGGCACTAAAATATATTTTGGGTTGTCAAGTAGCGCAAAAACCTAGGAGGTGCATGTAGTTTGCTTTCTTTCCTGGATACCTCTATTGAGACTTTTTGCTTATTGTTGATAAGTCAGTAAAGTAGTCAAATAGTCAATAAAGACTATAGTAGATGGCCATAAAATGTGTTCTCACAGCGGAAAGTGGAATATTCAGAAGAAAATTACTCATCTGTGAAGTGCAAAGACAATATCTGGATTGTTATGTATACCACCTGTACTGTGACAGATAGGAACTAAAAGGAGAATTTCTAAGAGTTAAACATTGTAAGACCAACTACATTTTCCCTGTTCATTTTTGGCAGGGCACAAAAGAACTACAAAAAAAGTGAAATAAAACCCTGGTCATTGTGCTCAGATACTGGTATCTTTTTACATATTCCTTTAGTCTCATGTCCTTATAGTTTCCCAGTGTAAATCCGAATCAAATTCTTCCACACTCATCCTCTTTTATTCCTCTTACTCGTCTTTCACACAAATTTGCGCCTGCACTCGTTTCCGCACATAGAAAGCAGTGAGCGCGCTGCAGCACGCAGTGAAGACGAACAGTGCCACTGCATCGTGGGCCAGGTTGCCATGGAGGCGCTCGTAGAGGGGCCTCCGCTCGATGTAGTCAATCCGCGTTGCTTCTATCTGCACCAGGGTGCACAGCACCAAGAACACGTGGAAGATCTGATGACCTTGGCCAATGAAGTCACACCTCCCCGGAAGCCAGCGCTCTGGGTGGGGGCAGGCAAAGAAGTAGGCACTCACCAGGAAGAAGAGCACCTGGTATCGGTGGTAGGCCACAGCCTGGTTAGTGCAACCTTCCTCCTGCTGGTGGCAGCTGTAGATTCTGTGGAGCACAGGACTTATGTCCAGACAATAGGCCAGACCCGAAGGCACCACCTGGAACAGCTTGTGCGCAAACTTGGGCAGCCTTGGGCTAGCATACTTGCCATAGCAGCAGCCGAAGCATGAGAACCAGGCCAGGAAGGCCGCAGCCGGCAGGAAGATCCCTCGCACCCGGGCATGCCAGCTCTCCTCAATGGCGTAGTAGAAGTGAGCCAGGGCACTGCCATACTGGTATATGGCCACACCCACATAGTCCAGGAAGTAGAAGGTGTAGTGGGATAGCTCGGATTTGGCATTAAGCAGGTGGGCCAGGGCACTGCAAGAAAGGTAGGTGAAGGCAGAGAGGAGGACAATGAACAGGGGCTGGGCATGGGAATCACGGAGGAAATCCACTGTCTCGGACAGCTCCTGACACTTGACCAGGATGACAAGGGCGGCCAGCAGGTGGGTCCACACGTTGAGAACCTCGTTGTGCCTCTGGAACAGAGTGAGGAAATAGTAGCGCCAGCTTTGGTCTGGCTGCCTGTAGCCTCCAATAATGTGAGGCTCACGGAACACCCAGGGAACATTGTGGGCCTTCACGGTGCAGGGCAAAGTGGGAAAAGCTGATTCTAGCAGCTGAGGGATCTGATGCAGTTGTTGAGCGTTGATGAACAGACGACCGATTTGCTCCATGACCACGGTCGCCATGGCAAACTGGAAGCAGGAGAGGGGAGCAGAGAGTGAGCTCAAAGTCAGTCAATAATATCAATCTGGCCTTGAGCTGTAATTTCTGACTAGCAGAGGATTTAGACCATAATCCATTAGGCTGATGTTTGCTGCATGATATTACAATACTTAGATATTTTTGCTTTGGCTTAGTGCTTTCTGGGTGTTTTTTATTTTACCTTTGTCATTTCTGCAATTGAAATGAGCAGTGTAGGCTAATGGAGCTTTCCTTTAACAGTGGTGTAACTATAGTCTATCTTAAAATAATCAGCTTCTATTCTCCATCTACATCTGGGTTTCTAAAACTAGGAGAAAAAGTCCCCAGTCCCTGGTTTGTAAATTTTTGTAAATGAAACTGGAAACAAATGGCACTTGGTCAACTAGCATTACAGGTCAACTACAACGTGAAATTAATATAAAATATATTTGTCAGGAAGAGTTCTGCCCCATTCTTGGTGGAAGATGTGGGGTGCAAAAAATGTGTTCAGGTCAATAAACAACTTAAACTGACTCCCATAATGCTGTTGTTTAGTTCAGCAACATTTTTTACAAACATACAAAGATGGTTAGAAATGTGAATCATTATACCCTATAAATAAAAATATACAAAAACATATACAAAAGTGTACTTGTTTTTGTACTACTCTTTATTCTCAATTTCTCTTCCACCCCCTGTTAAAAGAGTGTTAAAAGAGTAATAACCAGTAGCTGTGGAATGTTCTTTAAACAAATTTCACTCTAACTTCTCAATAATTCAAGATATAAAATATGATTACTTCTGAAAAATTCCTCAATAATAACTTTCTTTACTACACAGACTTTCAAAAACAATTTTCTTCTATAAATCTTACTTTTATCAGATTGTAAAAGTGTTATAAATCATGTTTAAGCTTACAGTCTATCTTAGCTATTGAAGTAAACATTTGTTGTTGAAAACAATGCATTCCGACATGTTGATGCCTCATTTAACTTGAAATAGGGGGAGGTTTTTGTTCAAAGAGCAGTGATAGAGAATAAATCCTTTGCTGCAGCTTGCTGCAGTAGGTGCGCGGAGGCAGCAGCGTAGACTGCTGGACCATCCTAGATCAATCCAGAATTCCTATATATGTTATGGGCCAGCACAGTTTGTAAACTTCTATACCTAATTGCATTGACACAATCTTTTTAACTTGCTTTACATTTTACGTGGATAAATGTGGGCTAACAAAGAAATAAGAAGAGGAGGCAACTTTTGATGTTTGAGAAATGAGTTATGAATCGTGCGAGATTTCGGAATTGCTTACCATCCTTATTTAGCCCATCTCTCCAGAAGAAGCTTTGGGACTGTGGAACTGTTCTAATGTACCATACATTATTTTGCAAGGCTGAGATCGTTTTATTCTGATAATGTGAATACGTCATTGAAATGCTTGTAAAGTGCGAATGAATAATCTATCCGAAATAACTACATGTGAAAAAGGATGTATTTATGTAGAAAGATGCATTCGAAATATGCCACATGATCAGGGAGGGGTAGGCTTGGGCAGCATACAGAATAAGCTTTCACATCGCATTCTAGCAGCTCCTCCGTATAATTGTATACGAAAAAACAATGTTTGTCACCGGTATGGATGCAGGCTAACGAAAACAAAAACTTATACAGAAATGCACATGATTTAAACGGTCTATCGGCATGTATGTATATTTTATGCGACCCTATTCTGATCGGAGCAGCAGCGCTGAAAACCAGACATGACCGTTTCATAAATAAACCTACCTGAAGAAGGCAAATGCAGTATCAGTACAGAACCTAGAGTAGTTAGTCTTTTGGATTATACATTAATACACTGAATAGAAATAATAATTAAAACATCAATAAAATTACAAAAGGTTGGTTATTCTTGTGAGGGTGGAGCGCATGTAGTTATTCTTTTTTTGCCAGACCGCTGTTGGTAGGCAGAGCCATTCACTTTTGAGACGCAGATGTGCTAACCAATCAACAGTCAGAAATGGTGTTCCGTTCCTGTGTCATTGCTAGATTCTTACCAATAGCGTCGATATTATTTGAGTGTCAGTCAATAAAATGCGTGTGTGCTCCCAAAAAGAACCACCCACTCCACTCCATGTATCGGATCTCTGCATATAGCCTACTAATTAATGTCTAACCCTACTAAATAATTAATAAATCCAGCTCGTGATAGTCCACATAAAACAACTAAAATGTTTGACTCTTGTTTGACTTTATTGTATGTTCACCCCCAATAAGGTTAAGAATTCACTAATACAAATGTATCAAGCAACATGTTTGAATCACTCCTTATAATCCTTTTACAGTGTAAAGATCCACAATCTGCCTCCTCCCATACTAGGGATAGCTTTGACAATGTGTCATTGTATGAAACACTGGACGTGTCTGTAAAAGACTTCCATTGTAATCAGTTAGATTCAGTCAACACTTTTAGAACAATCCCAAGGGGTGTCCCAGCTGTGAACTTGCTTGCTATGAGCTCACTATGTAGGTGGTATTGTGCAATGCGGTACATAACATTCTTCTATTATTGGTCTTTAGCAGGATAAACGTACATAGCCTGGATATTTTTCTCAGCATTAAAGCTGTGATCATTCGTTTTTCGTATACTTTTTTCCGATGATTTACATTGATACATAAAGAATAGAAATGATAAATGCATCATTAGCCTAATCCAACTGCCTTCTGAAAATGTTTACAGCAACACTTTTTAGCTTCAAAATATGGGAACTCATATTAATAAGTAACCGTTTATTAATTACAAAAATGAAGGAACACAAATGTAACAGGGCCCTCCAAATATAGGCAAGGGCCAAACAAGAAATAACTTAATGTCTTACTTGTTGATAACATGTTTACAATAATATGAGGTGGCAGGTAGCTAGATGGTTAGAATATTGGACCAGTAACCAGGGCCGGTCCTCCAGCCAGTTTCATGCAGTTAACCTTGATTGCTCATGTTTAGTCAGTACGGATAAGAGTCTGCTAAAATGCAATCAAACTTGCTTTTAAAGACAACATATGTAGATTTAGCAAATATGGGGTATTTAGACATGTTTCACATCAGGGATTTTTGATAAATGTATTTAAATTACACATTTCAAATACAAAATAGGATTGTGTCATTTGTATTTGATATGGTTGATGAAAATTACTTCATATTGTGTATCAAAATACTGTTTGTTTTTTGTAGTTTAAAAATACTTTAAGTAACTCTACATGATGACATCATAACCATGCTGCCTCTGAGTAGTGCCTATTCAGTAATTTGCCCAGACTGGCTGAGATCAGAAGAGATAAATTAGTTTGCCAGCTATTCGTTTTTTATCATACATTGCAGCAATTTTTAAATGTTCATGTTATGTGCTGATGTTTGATTTAGTAGCCTAGGCTAAATTGTTTACCAATTTACGTAATGTTCTAGCTAACTATTTGACTTGAATTTAACGTTAACTTGTTCATTTCAGCCTATGTTCTGTACGTTTTTGTTGGTTGTGCACAAAAATAATAATAAATAAAGCATTTTAGTGGTTGTGCAATATTAGATTACAATGCCACAATATGGTGTAACTTGTTACATTTATTATTATATTTATGATTAACAATCAAAGTAATTATCTACTTAGAAACTAGTTGCTAAGAATAATGGTACCATCAGCTGTCTACGTATGAATTACTTGTTTGCCATTGAGTCAGTATTGCTGATTCAAAGTAAGCATTTTATTACAAAACACCAAGTAACTAAATTAGGATACAATTACGAGTCATTAGCAAACTGTGTGTGTACTGGTGAAAGTATAGATCTGTCACGGCCCAGGCCTTTCTCGCCTATTTTGTTCCCTTGAACTCACCCCAGACTTACGCATGCCCTTTCCCATATACTAACCCACCTAACTATTGCGCACACCTGCCGGCAATCTCTCATCTCAGCCCTTTCTATTTGTTCTCTATCAATTGTGATGTGCTGTACTCTTCGAATTAAAGGTTCAACTATTAGGTCATTATTGAAGCAAAACTATTGGCAAATGTGCCCCAGCTGATCAGCTTGACAGCAACCTCCTCTCGTGAATAGATGCTCCTGACAGAGCTGAGCAGTTAGCTGATGTTTTTGCAGAATCGAAAAATGACAGACATTTACATTGAAAAATAGGTGAGGTTTAATGTGAAACCGACATGGACAAGGTTCACAAATTTAATAAAGGTGATGTCCAACACACTCAGAGCCTCCGTTGGTTGCTGTCAAGCCAACGTGGTAACTTCCCTTACCAGCCACAACTGTCATATTTTGCATTATCATTTGAATATAATTGCTAATGCAATGCTGACACCGGTGAATGTCTATTTTAATGTTAATATTGTCATAGGATGCCCATATGACTGAGTGAAAATGCCATGACAGTGAATTTTTGAAATGATTATTAGAATATAGTCCCCTATGGGCATCTATATTGTATAGCTATTGAGAAGGAAAAATCTCCACACGCGTTTGCAGATTGCCGCACACATTTGCAAATCTCCACACATTTGTAAATCGTCACACACAGAAAAATCACAATTTTACAGATCTCTGCCACGGGAGATGTCACGTGTAGCAAAAGTCACATGTAAAAAGACAGCCATTTGAGAGGCCATGCTTTGGTCTACACACGTACAGACTTATGTATACATTTACAGATTTATGTACACATTTGTGGATAGTGGTACACATTTTTGGATTCAAATATGCATTTGCGGATTGTGGTAGGCTACACATTTGCAAGTCGTGGTAACATGGTAAAATCATCTAAACCTTTAATAAACACTGTACGTCATCTATGTGGCCTAATATACTGCTTGAGTACACATAAAAACTATGAGGTTGTTTTTACTAGACCATATCAAGTAGGATGAATCGCTAACCAGTCTGCAGGATTACATTGTGTGTTTTGACAGGCCGGTGATCGTGACGTAGCCTTGTCTGTCTAAGTTTCACAATATACATAATTTTTGTGTTGATGTTGCTCTGAGGGCAAAGAGGTAGAATATTATGCCATTATTGTAGCAAAACGATACTACTTTAATCCACTAATGTGTACCTTGATCCACAAATGTGTACATGAATCTGTAAATGTGTAGACAAATCTGTAAATGCGTACATAAATCTGTACATGTGTAGACCGAAGCATGGCCTCTCAATTGGCTGTCTTTTTACACGTGACCTATACTTATCCTGTGGCAGAGATCTGTAAAATTGCTCTGTAAAAGATTCTTCTGTGTGTGACGATTTGCAAATGTGTGCTGCAATCTGCAAACGCGTGTGGAGATTTGTCTTTCTCAATAGCTATACAATATAGATGCCCATAGGGGACTATATTCTAATAATCATGCAATTTCACAAATGCACTGTCTTTTTCAATATACAGTGCCCTCCAAAAGTATTGGAACAGTGAGGCTTAAAACATTTGGGCTTGACATCAAAAGATTAATGTGAGACCAGAGATCAACATTTCAGCTTTTATTTCCAGGTATTTACATCTGGATCTGATGCACAACTTAGAAAATATCACCTTTTGTTCAAACCCACCCATTTTTTATGTGAGCAAAAGTATTGGAACAGATAGACTTAAAATATATTTAAATGAATAAGACTTAATATTTAGTTGCCAATCAGTTGGTTGCATCTTTCCTTAAATTGCCAGACAAAATGTTTCTGTAGACTTCTGAGTTCATTTTGCTGTTACATCATCAATGAAGATTAATGAGTGGTCCCAGAAGAAGCCATGCAAGCCCAAGCCATGACATTACCTCCACCGTGTTTCACAGATGAGCTTGTATGTTTGGGATCATGAGGACATTATTTCTTTCTCCAAACGTTAGCCTTTCCATCACTTTGGTAAAAGTTCATCTTTGTCTCATCAGTCAATAAAACTTTATCCCAGAAGTGGGAGAAAAACACCATCTCCATAACCACAAATGCACAGCAGAGGATGTACTTCCTGCGGCAGCTGAAGAAAAAGTTAAACCTGCCAAAGACAATGATGCTGCACTTATACACAGCCACATTGAGTCCATCCTCACCTCCTCCAGACTGCAGCGTATCATTCGATCTGCTGAGAAGGTGATTGGCTGCAACCTGCCATCCCTCGAGGACCTGTACACCACCAGGACCCTGAGGCATTCTGGAAAGATTGTGGCTGACCCATCCCACCCTGGACACAAACTGTTTTAGGCACTCCCATCCGGCAGGAGGCTACGGTCCACCTCACTACACAAGAACAGTTTCTTCCCATTGGTAACTTGCCTCATCAATATGGCCAGGCAACCCCCACTGCCCCATAACTTAACGCACTTCTCTGGACTTCCTACTTTGACATTGTACTTTGTTACTCTACAGTAAATGTTTGCACATGTTATATATACTGTGTACATTTTAGTGTTCTAGCTAAATTCCACTTACTGTGTTTTATGTCATGCACCGAAGTAAGTTCCTAGTATGGATAACCTACTTGGTAATAAAGCAGATTCTGATTATTTTGGCATTTGAAACTCTTTTTTTTGCATTTACACTTTTGAAAGTTTTGGTTTTGCATTTGAAACTTTTTTTTGATTGATTGACACTAGTTGAGCTTTCTCAGGTCAAACTTTTACTTAGCTACTAATTTACACAATTGTACCCTAAGGCTGAAATGCAGTTAGCTAAATAGCAAAAAGAAGTTAGCAAGACTAGTGATTCTTTCCAACATAAAGGTAAACAGCTCTTAGCTTTCTCCCGTCCAACTTTATACTAGACTAATTTAACATACTATTTTACATACATTAAGTTGATTCTAGAAGACAATTTTTAAATGCATCATTTTGCCATCATTAAATAAGCTACAGTAACCTATCAATCTGTGATGTGGCATCATGTGCTTATGTTTTTTTGCTGTATAGCTAACTGCGTCTCAGCCTGAGGGTACAATTGTGTAAATTTGTAGCTAAATAAATGCTGGATGGAAAAAAGCTCAGTGCTGCTTACCTAAGATGCTGTTGTATGTATCCAAACTGGCACTACAAATGACCAATGGCGAAGCATCATTCACACCTCCCACTAAAGTCTGCCCAGAGCTGTGGGGTCATAAGAGCAAACAAAGAACTAGTGTTTCAATCAAAAACAAAAGTTAAAAATGCAAAAAAATAATACAGAATAAATAAATAAAATCCATAAAATTTTGCACGCAACTACAAAATATTTAGTTTGGAAGCCTCGATTTTGGTTGAAAAACATATTTTGGATTGCAAAGAAAAAAGTTTTGCTCTCAACATAAAAACAAATGTACCTCCATAGAGTGCCTGCTAAATAAATACAAATGGAAATGATGAAATAGGCATCACCAACATGTCCATTCAAGTGTAGTGTAGGTGTGCAACAATAGCGAGGGAATAGGGAAGAAAACAACAGGGGAGTCAAAAATTCTAAATCCCAAAATAAATACTGGGCATTAAAGAACTGCAACTTTATTAAGCTTAAGCTCAGATAACAGCAGTTTTAACTCACAGAGGTACAAGGATTTACTTGCATTATGCAATTCACAATGTAATGGACCTACTATGGCATGCTTCCGTTCTGGTAAAAACACTGCTTATCTTAAAGGTAATAAACTGTAATACACAAATCTACTGGAGGTTGGGGAAGAAATCTTTAGACATCCACAACAAAGGCAACAATGGATAGCCTAAATAATCCTAACTGTGAACGAACTTGAACGAAAAAATATTACTGACAATAACAGAAAACGATGTACAACAAAAAAAATCAGTTCTCCCCCTCAGGTTTTGTTTCCTTGGCCTTTCTTACTTCCTCGAGCTTCTTATCCTAAAATAAAAAAACAAGATCACATTAAGGTGATTACAGGCAAGTTCAACAATGTGCATAGAATTTTGACATCCTTCCCGATACAGAGATGTATTCATGAAATGTTTTATTCTCTCTAATTGAAGATTTGAAAGAAAAATTATCCAAACCTTCTCCTTGAATTTCTCATTAAGTGCTGCCATTCGTGCCGTGCGGTTCTCTTTGTTGGCTTCCATCTTCTGATTGAGCTTCTCTTCTGCTGTCTTGCTGAAGTTGTTGTTCTCCTCCATAGCTTTCTTTTGGACCTCTTTCTCATGCTCTCTCTTCTCAGCTAAATGCTTCAGCACCTCTGCCTCATGACTCTGAACAAATTAGAATATTAAAGTTACATATTAAGTTGGTGGTAAGCATAATTTAGCAATAAGAAATACATCTAAATTTTAGCCTTTATACAACTCTTTGCCTAACTTTGGGAAAGTGTTCAAAATAGATGTTAATTCTACAAAGTTCCAAGAAATGCAAAATGTACTTCAAAAATTTAAAAAATTGAATTACATCAACTCCTATTCTGATTTCAGATTAAAAAACCAGAGAAGTAAAGGAAGATTCCATTCATTTAGCTTTTGGGAAATGGATCAAAACGGCAGCAGTTAAAACAGGTTGACAGATTTTGCAGTTATACAGCTGCACTGTATAAGTAGAATACATTTTAAATGGATCTTTAAAATGGCTAAGAAGTTAACTGATGACAAAAAGCACAAAAAGCTCAAAGGTGGATGCGGCTCAATGCGCATATCTAACTGAGTACAGTACCTTGCGTCTCTCCTCTGCTGCTTCCAGTTTCTTCTGGATCTCTTCAAGAGACATCTCCTTTTTCTCTTTTGGTGGGGGTAGAGGGATTTCCCCTTTGGTGTCAGGGGCAAGGATGACCTCAAATGCTTGACCTGAAGCACGCTTGTCCAACTCCTTGACAAGGATGTCTGAAAATAGAGGGTAGATCAATTGTTGACAGAGGTAGGTATTACACTGATAATATAATTTGGAGAACATCCAATGGAGTTCTGGTTGTTAATAAGCTGCTGGATAACCAAAGTTAAAACCAAAATCCTTCACTTCATTCACTGGAAGGAAGGGACTCTACCACGATTAGCATCACAGGTACCCAAGCCGTGACATGGCAAGGCCATATTCGATTGCTAACTATTTTTGATTACCAACCCCTCAACCAAGATTTTACTAGTCAACAGCAAACAAGGCTTACCTAGCAGAATTATTTTGATTAAGTATTTAATGTTTAATGTTCATTTTTAATTACAGCTGACTTTGCCATAAACTTAGTAAAAAAAAATACAATAAATTACAATAGATATTCCTCTTTCACTGAAGGCAAAAATATATTTAGTAAATATAGCTGCAACTGGAAAATGTATTGACATGTGTCTCACACGTATGCAAAATCGTTATGCAATTGGATCAATAGGCAATTTTTGTTTATTATTTTTTATAGTTTTTCACAATGTCTCTCTCTACGGAAAGATCCATTTGTCAGACATCATGTGTTCCAGAGACGTTCTGTTTCCCCATGAGCAATAAGGCATTTTTACAAAGTTACAGAAAGTTTGAACACATGGGGTGAAAATGTCATGATTGAAGTGGGAACTTTGAGGCGTGGCCTGTAGCACCACCTCGGCAACTTTCATCTTCCATTCAGCCATTTTGTTATGTGTTACTAAACAATGTCAAGAGTCTTTATCTGAACTTGTGATTGGAGCAGCCTATTGGTTGTATGACTAGCATATGTGTAAAGCTTTATTTTAGCGTTAGCAATCAATTTGATTTCCCTTTTATTACATTTTCTTTAGTGCCAATTTTTACAAAAAGTTACACATGGGAGAAGGAGATCATGAGCAGTATAGGGAGATAAGTATAATAATAGGACTACTAACAATATTTTTATTATCTTTATTATTTTTATTATCAATATCTTTTTATGATTGTTTGCTTTCTGTGATTGTGTTTTGCGTATAATATATTGTGTAATAGATGTGTACATACACTGCAAAAAAAATAATAAAAGGGAAAACTTAAATCACACATTTAGGTCTCCAACAAAATATCTTAAATATCAAAATATTTATTGCACATTGTGTAATTCATTGAGAACAAAACAATGTAACAACAGTCAAAGTAAAATAAAATCACCAACCAAGAGTGCTGGGTTTAAACAAAAAAATTCATAAAAAGAAAATCATAATGTGACTTAATGTACGGCCCAACGTGGCTGTATTCACTCCCGAGAACGTCTGGGTATTCTCCAGATGAGATGGCGGATGGTGTCCTTGGGGAATTCCTCCCAGACCTGGATCAGGGCATGAGTGAGCTCCTGGAAAGTCCCAGATGTTCTCAATTGGATTCAGGTCTGGGGAACGTGATGGCCAGTCTATTGCATCAATGCCTTCATCATCCAGAAACTTCCTACGCACTCTGGCCACATGAGGCTGGGTATTGTCCTGCACCAGGAGGAACCCAGGAATTTCATCCCGGTACCTTACAGCAGTCAGAGTACCAATGGCTAAGACATGGATATGCCTCCCCAAACCTTCACTGACGCACCGCCAAACTGGTCATGCTGGATGATGTTGCAGGCAGCATAACGTTCACCACAGCATCTTCAGACGGATCGAGCGGCACAGTACTGAGTTGTGGGCACAGGTCTCACAAGAGGAAGTCGATCTCTCAGGCAACCCTCACGTAAAGTTTTTGAAAATTTGGTCAGAAATATTCACACCAGTATCCTGCTGAAGGTAATTAGGTAGGGCTCTGGCAGTGCTCCTTCTGTTCCATCTCACACAAAGGTGCAGATCCTGATCCTCCTACTGTGTTGATGCCCTACATTCTACAGCCCTGCCCTACTCGTGTAAAGGCCCAAAACTAGAGAAGAATCAGTCAGGAAGGATAAGCAGAGAGCAATTGTCTGTGGCCACCACCTTCAAAGTCAGTCCCTTTTTGATGGTTTTCTTGCTGTTGCCTCTCCAGTGTACCTGTTCATTTGCACTAAAACATGTGACATTTATTTACAGTTGCTTATGTTTCCTAACCGGACAGATTGATATCCCTTAAGTTGAATTGCCTCTGTGTTATACTGTAATGATTACATGCTCCCTTAATAACTTAATTTAGACTTTTGTTCTGGGGAGCCTGCAAATGTGCAATATATAATGACAATAGTGTAATTTAGGCCTGACAACACACTTACCTCCAGAGGTAGCCATTTTAGCAGAGTACTGAGGGTTGTTATACCTGGGAAAGAAAATACTGGGTTAAAGATAATGCACGTATTTCAAAACTTCACCCCGTGCACTAAACAGTGAAAGGGCAAAAACACAATGCTGAGTGATACAGGCAAGGACAACTACCAATTCTGACAGTGGAGCCGTATGCGCCCAGTAAAAGGTAATTGAGTGTGAAGTCTGGTGTCTGTACAATGACTCAAAAGCAGATCACTGGTCTTGATGATAAACTTTAGACATTAAAACTAGTTATGCCGATTTGAAACAATGGGTCAGACTATGGGTCAGATTTTACACTAATCAAAGTGCATCTTTTTAAAATAAAATGTGAAAATGTATCATTTCAATGGAGATGAAAAGGGCGTGGACATGAAGTAATTCCCCTCTTTGTTTATTATAGACAAATGCTGGAGCTAAAATTAATCTTAAAAAAGTATCTACTTCGCGGTTGGTACAGTTATATCACGTGAGCAGAGCATTATCCCCAAGATAAATGATTCCATGGTTCCAAAAAAAATTATGGGGCACGCCATATTGAATACAGATCAAAGAACAATATGTAGGCTACTCAGATAGGTGTGGTCTGAGTCACGGGAAAAAATGTAAATACAATTGTGGCAATCAATCAATTCCAAGTTAAATTGCATGTCAACGCCAAGATTAAAAACAAGACAACAATAACATAGACAAAATAGAAACCATCGCCCCATTTAGAATGGAGAATGAACATTTTATTAAATAAAAAAAGACAAACACATATTATAGCTAGTGTAGCAATTATAAACAATTAAGACGTATGACTTCATCGATACTATAATCCAGCTCTACCCACCGATGAACGAATTACAAAACTGGTGCTGAGACAACAATGGACTTGGCTGCACAGCCAGGTCCATAGGACACACAATCAGACATGTACAATCAGATGTCAGATAATAATAAAAACAATATAACTTTGGCGAAACCAAATCTCTCGTTACATGTAAACATGTACTTGTTATCCTCATAGTAGTGTACAAGTCAAGGTAAAATCGACGACAGACAACAAAGAAATTGCGCAACAACGCAATGCAAGTGAGGGTGCTCACACCCAACGGTCTCCTCCATCACCACAGACAGAAATATGTGCTGGGCGGACAAATCCGTGCCCAAAGAATTGGATGAATATTGAATTATGTAATAGCGATAAACGTTACAGAAAGCTTGGAACATATACATATATGTTAATATAAATGTATTTATAGTTAAAATTACATCAGTGGGCTAAACCACTTTTGTAGCCTAGCTTACTAGCAAGGTACCAACGCAACGAATTCCCAGCTAGGCTAACGAAAAGATAACGTTTAATACGTTACCCGAATAGATAGCTATAGTTTTTACTGTTGTAGCTAATTAACGAAATGTAACGTTACCTTCAGCAATAACGTCCCAATAATGTCAATCACCATCATATTTTACATTTTGTATCTAAATGTGAATCAGCGTGTAATGGCTGCAATGAATATATACTGCTAAATGCATTTGTTAAAATCTTACGTTACCTTGAATTGTTTACAATATAACGTTACCCTCCTCACGTCGGATGGCTACGTCTTCTTCACAACCACTGCACTGTTCGCCCAACAAACAAAAAACACAAAGCAGCTTTCAGCTCGTCACATGCCTTTCCCTACCCTTATTGGTCCTAATAGTCCAATGAAAAATGTTGAGGTTCTCAGATGGAATCAAAGCAGAAGCACCAGACAGCCACTTTCATACCATTGAGATGGTTAGATTACTTTAAAAAGACATACTAAGGCGGACATCGTAATTCGCCATTTTAAATAAGTAATCTGTGTAGTTCTTAGAATTTAATTGATTGGTCCCTCCTAATCCACATATTGATAATATGGATCAATCATGTTATTAAATAGTATCAATCAATTAAATATACAGAAAATACATTACGCCACGTTTTCACAAAAAATAAAAAGGTTTCATCTCTAAGAAGGGATATGGTCGCTGAACAGTCTACATCAACATAATTACTGTTTATAACCCTGAATCAGTTTGTTTAAAAAAAATCCTGAATCTAGGTCATAGCCCGCATTCAATATTAAAAGCTGTAATTTCCACTTGCTAACTAGATCTAATAAATCATGCGGCTCATTTTACCAATAAGCAAGCTGGACATTGCAGTGTCTTTCTACTGGCACTTTAAATCAGAACCAAATGCGGGCTGAGCCTGGTTGAGTGTAAGAATATCTCACTCATTATAACATTCCTCTACTTGTGATGGTAAAAAATAACAAAATGAAAATGATGACTATAAATAACAATCACATAATGGCATGATTTTGTAGTAAGTTGATGCACCTTAGCAACATACCAGAAGCCCCACACACAAGGCACAGACAACCTAGAACAACCTTAATCGCCTTGCCTGTCACATTACACTACGATCAGAACTGACTTTAGCTGGGAGCGCACACAGGAGACTTGGTCAAAGCAGGCTAGCCTACTCTGCCAGCTTTCATCCCTTTCTGCCAGATTTTCATCCCTTTCTCTCAACAAACTTTACAAACCCTCTGTAGCATGCAGTGACGTCTTTGGCTAGGTAAAAACGGGAAAACTTTACTAACCAATCCTAACGTTATCTCCAATGTGTGAACCTTTACACATAATTAAAAGTCTATACCAACTTGACTAATACGTGTCAATGCACGTTCATCTTCACAAGACTGTGATGAAAGAAATAAGGTTTGATGTATTTCAAATTCATCATACATACAACAGAGAGCTCTAACAGCCAGAATGACAAAGACTGTGTCTTAAATGTGTTGGGACTCAATAAAAACTATAAAATGCTACACCTTATAGGAAATTAACATTGTAATACATATGCTTTCACTCTATCACACCTATATGAGATTTTTGGAAATCCAATTTCAAACTCCTGGGCATTAATATGGAGTTGGTCCCCCCTTTAAAGCTATAACAGCCGCTACTCTTCTGGAAAGGCTTTCCAAAAGATTTTGAAGTGTCTCAGTGGGAATGGGTGTCCATTCAGTTCAAGAGCATTTGTGAGGTCAGGCAATGATGATGAATGTGAAGACCTGGCTTGCAACTGCCGTTCCAAATCATCCCAATGGGGTTCAGTGGGGTTGAGGTCAGTGCTCTGTCCTGGCTACTCAAGTTCCTCCACACCAACCTTGTTGAACCATGTTTTTATGGACCTTACTTGGAGCACACAGGGGCACAGGCATGCTGGAACATCAAACTGTTGCCACAAAAATGGAAGCACCCAATTGTTTACAATGTAATTTGATCCTGTAGCATTAAGGTCCTTCAGTGAAACTAAAGGGGCTAACCGAGACTTATTTTAGCAGGCTTTTCTGACATGATCGAAAATTAGATAATTGGTGCTCAAGCTAGCAACTGTATTGTGTTTTGGCAATATGCCACACATGGGCAACATTGTGATCAAAGTATTTTTTTGGTCAAATGCACAAAATAACATAGTGTAGCAGTAAAATTCTTATGACATGGCACAGCGTATATGTCATGTCGGGCAGTCGTTGTTACCGGCCTTATAGCTGCATTCATTCCACATTTCCCCTGCCGTTGAACGCAGCACAGACCAGATCACCGTCACATGTCTTCTCACGCACCTGCCCCTAATTACCCTGTGTTTAAGTGTTCCCCTTCTTCCCAGTGACCGTGTGTATAAGTGTCCTATGTGTTGTGTGTCTTAGCTGTATACCAGTATTTGCCTTCAAAGCATTGTTTGATGTAATGTTTGATTTACCGCTCACGGTTACATTGAGGTCATTAATAAAATACCTTTTCCTCCTCTCTTGCGCCTTGGTCTCCTTTTAAACCGTCACTGTTTCTGAACATAAAATTGCAAAGAGTTTAGGCATCCTAAAACCGTGCTAGCATAACTGTTTTGTTATTGATTGTTTTATTATTATTTGAATATGCAGTAGGCTGCATTTCAGTTAAATGATTTTTCGCAGGAGTTGTCAAATAACCCAGGCAAACAACACAAATCACGCAACAAACCGTTGATTATTAGGCTGGTATGTCAACACTCAGCCTTTGCCCAAGTTGAAAACTACCAGCATCCACTTGGATAGAGTGATGAGAAAGCAACGATTGATCCAGTGTAAAGTTGAAATCCTGGCAGCCACCTCCATCAAGCTGCACAATGGAGAGGCAGATATCAGCTGCCCAACTGTTACTGGGCCAAATAAACCCGTTAGCCTAGTACCAGAACAAGAAGTCTGATTATAACTGTTAAAGAGCAACTGCCCAGTGGGTTGCTGTAGAGAGCACTGCTTTAAGGCATATAATCAGTTATATCTGTTTAGGAAATGGAAACAGTGTGTACAGATTATTTATTTTTCAAGCACAAACTAAAAGAAAATTGTATTTTAATAGAATCCCTTTTCAAATGAAGTAATGCAAATCTACATTAGAATACAGAACTCTGTAGGTGGCCATCAATGTTTAATCTGTGTGGGAGTTATCTCAGTCGGAACATGTGGTTAACCTAGAAACTGGACAGTAGACAGTAATGTTATCACTGCAGCCCCCACATGCGGTTTTCCCAAATCATTTAAACCTTGCATGTCTACACAATGGGTGATGTTGATGGTTCTTTACTGCTGGGACTGTTACAGGGAATTTTCATCAACCCATCCCATTCCTTTAAATAAAACATGTCAGGCTGTGTTACATAAGGTTTTCCTGTCACATTCAAATACCAGTGTCAAGAGGGCTCTGATATTTCATACTACCATTCTACTCAATTGCTTAGAATCTCAGATAATCACAGTTAATGCTGATACATTAACTACACAATAAATGTCAATATATTATCAATATATATGGTGGTCATAATCTGTTGTTATTAGTTAGCATATCACCAAAATAAACAAAAAATGGTAATCTCTTTAAACTGCTTCCTAAATTCTGAATGATAGATGTTGCTTGTGTAGAATATAACCGACTGTAATAAAAATGTATCCCCTCCTCCACCATCCTTCTCGTTTGCTCAGTTTCTCTGTTAGCCAGAAAGGCTGGCACGTTCTAGAGCATGTGCCATGCATTTGTACCCTCCCCTTCCCCAGCTGCCACTCTTCATTCTCATTATTATGTGATTGGCTCTAATCAATATAGGATGATTTTTTTATAGCAAGAGTATCAAAATCACGTTTTTAGATGTACTCCTGCATCGTAAGATTTTTAACACATTGAACACATTGGGCACCACACATTCTGTAAGAACTGTACACCATGTCATCAATATTTTACCAGGTTGTAACGTATTGTGCAGAACGGGGGAAATAGTATATTGAACCAAAAACAATGACATTTTAACCATGATAAAATTTGTTTTTACAAAATAATTACAATTAAACCTATTAAGGAAAAAGTCAGGACACCATATAACCTCAATAAGACGTTTTCTATAACGGTTTACCAGTCTCTGACATCAACTAGGAGAATGTTTTTTTCCACACACGGGTGGATATTTTCAGCTATGTGATGTTTGAGGGGTTTCTTCCATGAATAGCCCGTTTTCTTGGGTTCCTCTGTCCAGATAATAATTAAAAACATACCCAGATCAGGCCATTCTAGAAGGTTCAGCCCAAGTGCAGACTACAGGGTGCTTAACACTAGAAGCGCCAGAGCGGGCCAATTTTATCCAGTGAAGAGGAAAGAAATTATATCTTCATGTGTCCTCTTCATGTGTGACTTTTTCTAGATATGTGTTTTATCACCCAGTATTTTTACATTTTCAAAATCACACAGAGAAAAGAAGATTTAAGGCTATTTCACTCCTGTTCAATGTTAAATTGTTGCCCGTTGCCGTTCAGCCATTTTTTTTCCTGCATTCCAAGGCTGCAATTCTCTTTTCCATCAGCAGACCAAATGTATTCAAGCAAAGGTCCAGAACATCATGTCTTATTTGTGTTATGATTCAGTACCATAAATATTGAAGTAGTTTATAAGTTGTATGTATGTAGAAAACAACTGTATATGAACGCTATAAAATAACGTGTACAATTCAATAATAATAATACATAAAGCTGCAAGCAGCAATTTGGGTTACTCCAAAAAATTTGGGATGATTGAAAACATTTACAGACATGTGTACCGCAAACATATGCAAAATTCAAAGCGTAAAAGCACTTATCTCCTGACTAAATAAAGCATATAGCTTCCTGTAGCACCATCCTATTCTTGTTGTGGGGGTACTGGTGGCAATAAAACACCTGTGTGACAAGTTCGAAAAAAGTTACTAAGGGCTCAAGTAGAATAATAATAAAACTAACAGTGGACACATTTGGCATTCAATTCTGGGTAGTTGCCAAGGAAATACATGTGGAACGCACAACGCAATTTATGGAAAGATGAAAGTAGGCCGGCTGGCCAGAGGTGAGCCGACAATATTGTTGTCTGCGAAAAGGAGATGTAAAGACAGCATTCAATGTTCAGGGAACAAAACATGTGATTTTACATAAATGTTTCAAACATAATTTTTATAGCTCCACCTTGTCTAGCCTATTGTGTAGTAGGGAGATGTTTGAAAATTTAGGCTATAAAATATTACACATTCTATATGTTATTTTATGCATTATTTTCTCTGCCACTTTTGTTCCCTGTTTTTTAAGTTTGTTTTTCAATTGGTGGAACATGTTTGATGTTTACTTTGTTCTTTTAAATGTCACTTGTTTTATTTAGTGATATTTGGGTTTTGTGAACATGTCGATTTATTGTGAAATTGAAAACGTAATACGGACATTGGCCCTAGATAGACAGTAAGGTGAATGCGCAAGACAATCTCCTTGACATCGCCAGTTCAGTTGCCAAAGTAATTTTGACTTTATATTTTCTTCCTTGCTATTTGTATTATTACACCAATATTTCCCCACTGCAATGTTGAGCGCGATAGTATAAACCGGGTATTAAACCAAGCCAGACCAGTGTCTTTACACATTGTAGTTACTGCAATCATTATACCCTTATCTCGAAAACGGGGCAACGCTGAATCAAAACTCTTTGACACGGATAAAACAGACACCCAAAAGTTTCAGCCTTGACTTTGGATCCGTACAAGAAGCGCCATCTAGCGACCATTATGTGTCAGTAAATACGTCCCTGTCTGCAGACTCATGGGCAAATTTTGCCCCAACAGCGCTTCAGGGGGGTAACATGGGCTTGGCGCTGCCAGTGTTACAGAAGTCTCCAACAATCCTAAAATGTCATCTCGGGACCTACAGGTAGCTTTTGCTAGCTCAGTTGATGTAAAAGTACATGTATCTACCACAAGAAAAAGACCGCACCAGTTTGATTTGCATGAGACGTGTGCAAGAAAGAAATCCTTGCTGTAAAAGAAAAACACTGAAGTTTGCCAGAGAACACCTAGAAAAAGACCAGACTTTTGGAACAATGTACTTTGGACAGGTGATTCCAAAGTAGAATTGTTTGTTTACAGTAGAGGAAGACATGTGTGGTGCAAACCAAAGACAACATTTGAGCACAAGAAAAGAATACCAGGTGTGAAGCATGGGAGAGGAAATATCATAGTTTGGGGCTGCTTTGCTGCCCCAAACTATGATATTGTGAGATGGCCTGGCCATTGTGTGGCTGTCTTGTAGCCATAGAAATAATGCTTTTTATTTTTAGCTCACCATGTCAGTGTGGAAACTGAGAGAATATTAAACTCACCTCCCCACCAACAGAGCCTTGACTAAATAGAACATGTGCTGTATGTATTTGTTTTACTAACAGCATATCAGAATTTGTGTTTCTTGTTATAAATGGGTTACCTCTGCCTAGAAACATGTTCCTAAGCAACTGTCGCAGTCTCATTTATACAGTCTGCGCAGGTGAACAAGCATGAGTTGGTGGCATAGTGAACTGCACTGACGTCACCAATGTTGAGGAACGCTGAGCTGCCCTTAAAGTAGGACTCTATGGCAATGAGACAGACCAAAAATAGTGTGTTTAAAAACACACCGCTTTCTTTCTGTTTTTGCAGCCTCAGAGAAACCTTGTCAATGATGGGTTGGAAATGGAGATATTAGAGTTTGGAATTTTTCAACTGCTACATGAAACTGCTGCTTTCATGTCCTAGCTGGGGCCCCATGCCTTCTCTGTGCCTTGGGCTCACCCCCAGTCAGGACAGGACACTTAGAGAGGCCTCTGGCCTTCTCTATGCCGCTATGGGCTCCCCAGTCAGAGCAGCTGTGTTCAGTTGCCTCTGATTGGGGAGCCTACTTAGGCTGTGTTAGCACCACACTAGGTGTGGTTTATTGTTTGTGTTTGGGTATACAACGTTCACGGTTTGTCTTTTGTTTAATACCAATTTCAAGTGGATACACTACACGTTTCTTGTTAGTCGTTATATTGTTTTGTTGTTGTTATATTGTTTGCTACATCATTTAACACCTTTCATTTGACGTTACTGTTCGTGTAGAGTTTGTCTTGTTTGTTGGATTAAATCACCTTTTCTTTATACAATGTCTGCATTTGGTTCCACTCCACACTGCAACCGTGATATAAGGATGGATTGCATACTGGAATTGACATTTAGAAAGGTCCTAACAGCACTAAATATTGTAAAAATGTTTGGGAAAAGGGGTTGTAAATATACACGATCAGCCATAACATTATGACCACCTGCTTAATATTTTGTAGGTCCCTCTTTTGCCTCCAAAACTTGTCTAGAAACCACAATTTGGGCCTTGACAAAGTCACTCATAATTGCCAATTTTTCCTTTTACTTTACACATCAGCTTTGAGGTCAAAATGTGCCGCCTAATATATGCCACCCACTAATAGTTGCTATGATGACAAGATTATCAGTGTTATTCACTTTGCCTGTCAGGAGTCATATGGTTATGGCTGATCGGTGTATTCCGTAAAACATACAAAGACTAATTTGTACTGTGGCCACCCGGGAGCTGTAAGGCAGCCAACACCCCAGCACATCGGTGACCAGTGCCCCAGGTCAGAGTTGGAAGGAGGAATCCACTCCAGGTTTTACGACCAACCACCCCTTAGCCAGCCAACGAGGGGCACGGCTGCACCTCATCAGCTCATTGGGGAAGGTATAAAACCTCCCCAGTACAAGACTTGCGAAGAGAGAAGCGGAGAGAGCGAGAGCCCTGTATGGCTGCATACTGAAGGCTACACTAAAACCCTAACCAACACGTGTGTTCCTCTGTTAACAGGTGTAACCCGCAGAAGGAACAGAGAAAGCTGTTTTTACCCTCAACTGAGGAGGAACCTGAGTTTTTGATTTGGACAATAAACCTTTTGTTTTGTTCATTAACCCTGAATTTGGTTGTGTCTGTTCCAAGCTATGTGAGGTCATCCCTCGGTCTGAACTCCCTGGTTCCCACAGTACCCACTGACATAACCATTTTAAACTAGTATAGTTGCTTATACTTTGTATTTGTTATGCCTTCACTGCACAATGTGTTTCTGCAATATGTGTTTTATGTGAGCCCTAACCTTTTCTGTTATGTCATGTCTCTCTCTTCTTCAGAGCACAGGGGACCACAGACTGGGGCGAAAGTTTACCTTTCTGCTGGACTGCGACCCTAAGCACATAGCTTGGACAACGAAGAAGTGGCTTCAGGAGTAGACTGTAAATGTCCTTAGCCCAGCCAGAGCCTGGACATGAACCTGATCACATTTCCACTACTGTAGGAGATAACTGTATAAGAAGAGACTTGGTTGGGCCAAGAAACACAAGAAATGTACAGTAGAAGAGAGGAAATATTCTTTGGTCTGATGAGTCCAAATTTGAGATTTTTGGTTCAAACCACTGTGTTTTTGTTAGACTCAGATTGGGTGAATGGATGTCTGCTAGTGCCCTGACGTCCTCTAGTGGAAACTGGTTTTATGGGTTAGAGCATGCCATGTGGGGGTATTTTGTGGGATAGACCTTTTCTTATTGGTGGCTATTACCATTGATCCCATGTGCTCTGGCATAAAAGGCTGTGTTTACTTTGTAATCATTAGAGAACAAGAAATATGGAAGGTCAACATCTTGGTCTCATGCTAATAAATCTCCATTGACTAGGTTAGAAATTGTGTTTTGGACAGGAATCTTACAACATCATGAACATGCTGCCTCTGTCTAGTGCCTTCTCAGAAATATGACCAGACTTGTTGAGCTCAGAAGAGAAAATGTATCCATATCCGAAGAAGTTCAAGGTGTGACCCATGTATGTTGCCAGCTATACATCGTATTTTACCATAAATTGTAGCCATTTGAACAGTTCATGTTATATGTCGTGGAGCTCCGCCCCCTAGAGGCTTAGCTCTAGCGGTTTGAAAACAACTGAAAACAAAATGTACTTAGCTCAGCCAATCTGGGCACACCTGCCGCTATATCTGAGCGTTTGCCCTTCACACCATGTCCCATTTTTCTTCAGCTTCGACTAAACTTGATGTACAACCTTGTGATTTTTTCTTCACGAATCACGACATCATGCGACAATTTTTAGAAGCCGCCTGCCGCTGCTCCTCCTTGGACGCCGGGGAAGACCGGCACACTGTTTGTGTGTCGTTTCTTGGACCGTGGCACGCCAAGGAGGGTGTTCTAGAGGCACCAGCATGTGCTGCCTGTGCAGCCTTACCTTTGGCTGTTCGCCAGGGTAGGTTGCAGTTCTTCCAGGAGGAGGTTAGTTCGGACGCCGTCCTCTCTTCTTCTAGCGGCGGTGCGGACGGCGACGACGGCGACATTTTGGAACCGGAGGACGTTCTCCCTCCTTTGACGCAGGTTACTCCGCCCCCTCTCCGAATGGAGTCGTGTGGCGGAAGCCTGTGGGAAGAACCGACTTGGAGACGCTCGAGTGTGGAGTTCCCGCTCGTGGCGACCAGTCGAAATTCCCTCTTCGAATGGAGTTCCAGTCCATCATCGAGAAGGCGGCGCTGAGGCTGGAGATTCCTCTGCCTCCCCTTCTACCTCCTAGAGCCGTTTCGTTCATGTCCCACGCTTCGTGGGCTGAACAGGTTAAGGAGTCACCTGCGCCAAACTTACCAGGACTTTCGGATTATGCCGAAGGTTCCTGGACGGCTCCGGTGCTGGCGAAAGCGCCAGTACGGTCCTACCTTCCATTCACCATGGTCGAAGGACGGCAGGAGGCTATTCGTCGTGCTGTGCACCCTTTAGAACAGGAGTTGGCCGCACATTTCCTGCCGGGACAGATTGGTTGGCAGAACAAAAAGCCTCTGCTTCCCACGTCGAAGGACCGGTTCACGGTGCACATGCTGGACAAGTGCTATGTGTTGGGGGCGCAGGCTGTGGCGGCCTCCAATAATGTGGCCTTGTTGGCATCAGCTGCCGCCAGGATGGTATCGGGTGCGTTGGCCCCCTCATCTTTTGAGTTGGGCGAGATCTCCTGGATGCTGGCGGCTATTTTGCATCTGAACCCGGCTCACGCTGTTTGCGCGGGCCGGTCGATGGCATCCTCTATGGTGGCTCACCGTCATCTGTGGTTGTCTTTGTCCTCTTTGAAAAAGGCTGACAAAGCGCCACTCCTCAACGCCCACCTGACGCAGACGGGACTGTTCGGGGAGGCAGTTTCGACGGCGATCGACTCCTTTAAGCGGGTCGACAACGCGAGGTCGGAGTTGTCTCGACACCTGCCGTTGGCCGGACGGATGGCTCGTCCAGGACCGCCCTCCCGTTCTTCTGCACTGCAGCCCCCGAAGAGCAGCGCGGCGTCTCGGCGGCGGCATCGTAGGCAGCTGGCTACCTCAGCGACGGCAACGACGACAACGGCTACGAAGCAGCAGGCGCAGGTTCCCGCCCAGGCGACGTCTACCCCGCAGAGCGGGTGCTTTTACCTTCGCCCCAAAGTTTGACAATGGACCTTGGCCGGCGAGTAAACGTAAATGTTGACTAGGCGTGGAGTTGGCAGAGGACGGTGGAGTCGTCGCCTCAGCCCCCATTTTGAAGCCTAGTTCTGAGGAGATGGAGGTGTCACGCTTTGTTGCCGGCACGGCTCCCTTGTCCAAGAATAAAAAAGTAAATTTTTATTCTGTTTCAAGTGTTTTTCATTCTGTAGGGTCTGATGCCCCTGAACGAATTACGCCTATGCTTCACTTTCCGTGTGGGGACAGTTTAGCTACTCCATTGGCTACTTATCTCGCACCGGCTCTAATAGCCGGAACGAATAAGATACCTTTGGTTATGAGCAGTGGCGCTGGCGAGAGAGGTATTCCTTGTCGCCGGCGCCCTGTAGTTGAGGGAGTGTTTCCTTACGTACAGGGTTGCTCTCGTTCTCGTCCCTTTTTGGGAAAAGTGAACAAGAGAAAACGTTCTTCAGTCGGCGTTCAGACTGATCCTGTCGCAAGCGTTAAGAACTTAACCTTGCTGGTTTCAACCAGGTCCGCTTCTACGGCGGACGGGTTGTGCCTGGTTACGCGCACGGGAGCTGGATCCCGAGCACGTAGTTTGGACAGATTGTCAACTATTGACAGGCCTGTGGTTGAGCCAGCTACCAAGCGGCGTCGCTTGACAGCACTCAACGGGCACTGTCTACTGAACGATGACGTCGTTTCGTCATCAGCACTCAGTGGCGTGGTGGGTAGCCTCCCGGGCTCTCCTTCTGGTGACCCAGGTTCGGATCTTACCCACGGCACAGAATTATTTTGGGGAAAAGAAACCTTATCGACCCCCACAACGTTGGGTGGGTCGAATAAGATGTTTTCTTCTAGTACCCCTGTGCTTTCTGCCCCCTTTCAAGTTTTGCCCCCCTTGGGTCGAGCCCCCTCGAAGGGGAGTGCTCAGACGGCGGTGAGGGCGAGTGTTATGTACAGTGCCTTTCTGCGGAAGGCTCCTCAATTGAGAGCTCTTCCGTTGTCTCAGCGCTACTGGGATTGGCGTCAGAGATGCAATCTCAACGCGTGGCTGAATCGTACAATCAGAAAGGGTTACGCAATTCAATTTTGTCGACCCCCCCTTCTTTCTCGGGAGTGTTGGAGACGATGATGGCTTCGCCAGAGAAGGTGGCAGCCCTGTCGGCGGAAATACAGGAGCTCAGCCAAAAAGGCGTGATATCTGTAGTTCCGGAGGCGCAGAAGAGAGAGGGGTTTTATTCCCTCTATTTTCTGGTGCCCAAAAAGACGGGGGGAATGAGGCTGATTTTGGACCTCCGCATTCTCAACAAGTGCGTTGCGAAACTGTATTTTCGGATGCTCACAACAAAACGCCTACTGGAAGCTGTCCTTCCTGGCGATTTTTGCACAAGCATAGACTTGAAAGACGCTTACTTCCATGTGTCGATAATTCCTCGTCACAGGAAGTTTTTCAGATTCGCTTTTCAGGGCACGGCGTACGAATATGCCAGGGTGCCATTTGGGTTCGCGCTCGCGCCCCGCACTTTCTCCAAGTGCGTGGAAGCGGCGCTAGAGCCTTTACGCAGGAAAGGAATCAGAATTATGGCCTATCTGGACAACTTGCTGATTTTGGCGTCGTCAGCAGAGCTGGCGATGGAACACACAACCCAGGTTGTGAATCAGTTCTCACACTTGGGGCTAGCGGTGAACTGGTCGAAGAGCGCGCCCT
>JACXGK010001793.1:39859-63480 GCA_016801125.1 Novumbra hubbsi
CAGTAGGGCGTATACTCTGAAATTAGCCAGCTGGGGGTCGTAAATATTAAGAAGTACATTCCAGAGGTAGGACTATAAATCAAGAGATTAGAGGCAAGGACATAGCATGTATAGGAAGACAGGTTTATGGCCTTTTTTAGCTGGACCCACAGATGCAGACAACAAGGAGGATGGAAACGAGCTAGCCATGGTCAGATCTGCTGGCGCCAGCCTACCCCCTCAACTGTCTTCTTCGTCAGCCTCCAAGGCTATCAGAGGGCTCCATGGAGGGAGATGGGGGCTGCAGGACGGAACATGCCCACCTAGGAAGCGCGCTCATCAATTTCGATACAATGACTGAGGGGGGATTAGGCTACATAAAATGTGTCCGATGTGAACGGACTTCAGATCTTCCTAGCTGTATTTTGGGGAACGATCTCCAGATATATCTGTAATAAAAGGCGTTTACTTTGGAAATAGCTGACCGTGTGGACATTCTCTGATTCAGGACTCGGGGGAAGTAGTTTGAATTCTACACCTGGCCGAGTCAACAGGTAGCCTATTTGGGTCTCCAGTTGGACTCGGCCTCCATGACGGCACGTTTATCGGAGGAGCGGATGAGGAGAATCCTCTCTGCGCTACACCTCTGCAGACCCCCGGTGCACGAGGCCCGTGCGTGCGATCATGTCCCTATTGGGACTCATGTCAGCTGCCCACGCTGTGGTACCGTTGGGGCTGCTGCACATGCGCGCACTACAGAGATGGTTTGCTGGGCAGCGGATAGACCCCGTGCGCCAACGAAACCATCGTTTGGTGCTCCCCGAGTGTCTAGGGGCAGACCTAGACTACTGGAGGGACCCAGTCATTCTGAACCGAGGGGTTTCTCTGGGCAGAGTGACGTCGTTCGTGAGTGTTTTCACAGACGCGTCATTGACGGGATAGGGGGGTGTGTGTCAGTGACAAGCAGTCCAGGGTGTGTGGCCACGGAGTGGTCGCCACATCAACCTGCTGGAACTGGAAACGGTTCTGTTGGTCTTGACCCGCCTCACTTCATTGGTCGAGGGAAAACACGTCTTAGTTCGATCAGACAATCGAACGACGGTGGCCTATATCAACCGACAGGGAGGAGTCAGGTCCCCTGCGCTCCACTTGTCGGCAAGGCATCTATGGCTGTGGGCTCACAGCCACCTGCGTTCTCTGACAGCTGCCCACATTCCGGGGATCCTGAATGTAGGGGTGGACCTGTTGTCTTGCCACAATTTGAGGGAAGACGACTGGCGTCTTCATCCCGAAATCGTCTCCCTCATTTGGGAGAGATTTGGGGAGGCCAAGGTGGACCTGTTTGCGTCGAGAGTGAACTCGCAATGCAGGTTATGGTTTTCCCTAAGGGACCAGGACCGCGCGCCCCTCGGCACAGACGCGTTTGCTCACCGCCCGTGGCCTCCGGGATTACTTTACGCGTTCCCACCACAGACGTGCATTGCGCGCTTGTTGGCACGCGTGAGGCAAGACCAACTCTATGTGATCCTTATTGCTCCGGACCGTCCGGCAGCAATATGGTATCCGGAGTTGATACAGTTGTTGGTGAGAGCCCCGTGGACCCTTCCTCAGCGCCAGGCCGCACTGTCTCAGGCGGAGGGCTCGATTCAGCATCCACCGTCATTGCGCGGACAGCTGGCGGCTTGGCTCCTGAAAGGGACCGATTAGCACGCCGGGGTCTGTCCGAGGACGTTATACGTACGATTCAGGGGGCTAGAGCTGTCTCTACCTCCAGAGTCTATGCTGCTCGGTGGAACATGTTTGTGAGCTGGTGTGACAGGATCCATGTGGATCTGTGTTGTTGCCCAGTAGAGCGGATACTCTCCTTCCTGCAATATTTGTTTGATATGAAGAGATCCCCGTCGACCGTAAAGGGTTACGCGTCGGCAATCTCTGCGTGTCATGAAGGTTTTGGGGAGAGGTCGGTTTTCAGCCAGCCCCTGGTAAAACGCTTCATGGCTGGCACACGGCGCCTACGCCCTGTGGTTAGGACTGGTGTGCCGAAATGGGAGCTGTCTACGGTTCTACGTGCTCTGTGTGAACCACCTTTTGAACCTTTGACACGGACTTCGTTGAAGGACTTGTCTTTGAAGACAGCTATGTTACTGGCTCTGATTTCGTCGAAACGGGTGAGTGATCTTTGTGCTCTCTCCACTCGTTCGGACTGCTTGTTTATCAATGGTGATTTAAGCAAGGCTGTGTTACGACCGAACCCTACTTTTGTGCCTAAATCTATCACGAGTTATTTTCGATCTCGAGTGATCGAGTTGCATGCTTTCTGTCCTCCACCTCATAAAGATGAGGAGGAGGAGGAGGAGGAGAGACGGCACAGGCTGTGTCCCGTGCGCGCGATTGCGCACTATGTGGACCGCACTAAGTTGATTAGATCCTCCCCTCAGCTGTTTGTGTGCCACGGTGACAGATCGCTGGGTCGGCCACTGTCAAAACAGCGCATGTCTCATTGGTTATGCGAATGCATCGTCTCGGCGTACGAGTCGATAGGGGAGCAGGCCCCGGAGGGTATCAGAGCTCATTCCACGCGTCGTCCCCCTTCATCCGATCTTATCTGTTAGACGTGACTTCGTCTTCATTGGCGCATTCCGTTCTCAGTACCGGCCTGAGGAACGATGTTGCGCAGTAGAATTACATTCTCTTGGGAATGTCAGGTGCGGATTGGCTCCACTTGGCAAGTGGTAGCATTCCTGCCGTGTTCCACAGGGGACCCGGGTTAGTTACCGGGATGGGGCACTGTTGGTTCTCCATTTCTCTCTGTGGTTGTTTAATTTTTTTCGTTGACGTTTCGAACAGTAATGTTCGCTCCGTCCTTGCTGGGTTTTTTCTTGTTAGAAAGAACCAGAATTGGATGTGAGAAGCTCCACTCTCCTTATCCTAGAGAGAGTGGATATTCAAGAGTGTAACCTGGGGTTCTTTTGGGGCCCGGCAGGGGTACATTTTTTGCTCGCATCGCTCCGCCGTTAACCGCTAGAGCTACGCCTCTAGGGGGCGGAGCTCCACGACATATAACTTAAGTTACCGGGAATGTAACTCCGGTTATACGAGTGGAGCGTAGCCCCCTAGACATGATGCCCTGACCGGTCCCCGTTCATTCTCGCTGAAGAAAAACGGGACATGGTGTGAAGGGCACACGCTCAGATATAGGGGCAGGTGTGCCCCGATTGGCTGAGCTAACTACATTTTGTTTTCAGTTGGCCGCTATGCGGCATGGGTAAACCGCTAGAGCTACTCTCTAGGGGGCTACGCTCCACTCATATAACCGGAGTTACATTCCCGGTAACTTAAGTTATGTGCTGATGTTGGTTTTGGTTACCTAGGCTAAATTGTTTACCAATTTACATAATGTTCTAGCTAACTATTTGACTTGAGTAGCAGCCCTTACAGTTAAAGTTAGCTTGCTACTTTCAGTCAAGTCGAAGACCGAGTCACTGCGCACTGAGAAATGCTGGAGAATCTAGGCGTCGCCATGACCCAGGCCATCCAACGCCTGGAGGTCGGCTGTGCCCCCTTGCCCAAGCCAGTGGTTGGCGCCACGGATAATAGGGGTCTCTGCCTGGCTCTCTTAAAGAAGTTAGATGGGAAGGCGTCCCGTTGCCAGGGTTTCCTTCTCCAACTCAACCTTTTCAACTCAACGCAAGTCCTGGAACAATGTCTGACTGTTAGAAGGTGTCAGCCCTCATCTCCTGTTTTATGGGCTACAGCGGTTAGGAGAGAGAGGACGGATCAGCTCTGGTTCACCCGTCACTTCTGAGAGGTCTTCGACCACCTGCCAGAAGGCAAGAAGGTGGGTGAACGGCTTTTTCACCTCAGGTAAGGTAATCGAAGTGCCCAGGACTTTGCATTGGAGTTTAGGACCCTGGCAGCGGGAGCTGGCTGGAACGATAGAGCCCACGTTGACCACTTCCAAGAAAGCCTAAGATAGGACGTGCGTTGAGAGTTGGCCTGCTGGGACTCATCGCTGTCCTTTGACAAACTGGTAGTGATGGCTATCCAGCTGGGCAGTCTCTTAGCCAGTGGAAGGCCACGCTGTTTTGTCCTCCCGACACCGCAGGCGCCCTGTCCCCTGGGAGCTGGGGACTTCAGGTCCATACAGGCCCGTGGGCAGCGTGCACACTGCACCACCTGTGGCAGGGGTGGGCATGTGGCTGCGCGCTATTTTCTCGGGCCCCACCAACCGGCAGGACAGACACTCCCGCGTCACCCCAGGTAAGGCGATCTTGTAATGGAACATTATAAGGGTGTAAAAGGATGTCGAAAGATATCCAAAGCCTTGAAAATGCCAGCCAGTACTGTTAAATCACTTATTAAATAGTGGAAGATTCAGGGATCTCTTGATACTAAGCCAAGGTCAGGTAGTCCAAGACAAATGTCAGCCACAACTGCCAGAATAATTGTTCAGGATACAAAGAAAAACAGTTAACCTCAGGATAAATAGAGGCTGCTCTGGAAAAAGATGGTGTGATTGTTTTAAGGAGCACAATACGACGATACTTACAAGAATTACCTGTATGGTCAAAAGAAGTCTTTACTGTGCCAATGCCACAAAAAAGCCTGGTTACAATATGCTCGACAACACCTTGACAGCCCTTGCAGCTTTTGGCACACTGTAAGTTGGAGTGACAAGACCAAAATAGAGCTTTATGGTCACAACCATAAGTGCTATGTTTGGAGAAGGGTCAACAAGCCTATAGTAAAACAAATACCATCCCCACTGTGAAGCATGGTGGTGGCTCACTCAGGTTTTGGGGATGTGTGAGCGCTAAAGGCAAAGGGAATCTTGTGAAAATTTATAGCAAGATGAATGCAGCTAATTTGCATTCTTCTGCACAAAAGCTGCGCATGGGACGCTCTTGGACTTTCCAGCAGGACAATGACCCTAAACACAAGGCCAAGTTGACCCTCCAGTACAACAGGAAAAGGCGAAGGTTCTAAAGTGGCCATCACAGTCACCTAACCTTAATATCATTGAGATACTTTAAGGAGATCTCAAACGTGCGGTTTATGCAAGACGACCAAAGACTTTGTATGAGCTGGAATTATTTTGCCAAGACGAATGGGCAGTTATGCCATCTGCAAGAATTTGGGGCCCTCATAGATAACTATTACAAAAGACTGCATGCTGTCATTGATGCTAAAGGGGGCAATACACAGTATTAAGAACGAATGGTATGTAGACTTTTTGAACTAAATGAAGGGTCATTTCATTTTTTTCTGTGTTGCCAAGTTTAGTTTTATGATTGTGCCATTCTGTTATGAACTACAGTTGAACATGAATCCCCAAAGATATAAAAGAAATGTGTATTGCCTCTTCACTCATGTTTTCTTTAATAATGGTGCATACAGTGGGGCAAAAAAGTATTTAGTCAGCCACCAATTGTGCAAGTTCTCCCACTGAAAAAGATGAGAGGCTTGTAATTTTCATCATATGTACACTTCAACTATGACAGACAAAATGAGAAAGAAAATCACATTGTAGGATTTTTTATGAATCTTATTGCAAATTATGGTGGAAAATAAGTATTTGGTCAATAACAAAAATGTATCTCAATACTTTGTTGTATACCCTTTGTGGGCAATGACAGAGGTCAAACGTTTTCTGTAAGTCTTCACAAGGTTGTCACACACTGTTGCTGGTATTTTGGCCCCTTTCCTCCATGCAGATCTCCTCTAGAGCAATGATGTTTTAGGGCTGTTGCTGGGCAACACGGACTTTCAACTCCCTCCTAAGATTTTCTATGGGGTTGAGATCTGGAGACTGGCTAGGCCACTCCAGGACCCTGAAATGCTTCTTACGAAGCCACTCCTTCGTTGCCCGGGTGGTGTTTTTGGGATCATTGTCATGCTGAAAGACCCAGCCACGTTTCGTCTTCAATGCCCTAGCTGATGGAAGGAGGTTTTCACTCAAAATCTCAGGATACATGGCCCCATTCATTCTGTCCTTTACACAGATCAGCCATCCTGGTCCCTTTGCAGAAACACAGCCCCAAAGCATGATGTTTCCACCCCCGTGCTTCACAGTAGGTATGGTGTTCTTTGGATGCAACTCAGCATTCTTTGTCCTACAAACACGACAAGTGGAGTTTTCACCAAAAAGTTATATTTTGGTTTCATCTGACCATATGCCTTTCTCCCAATCTTCTTCTGGATCATCCAAATGCTCTCTAGCGAACGTCAGACGGGCCTGGACATGTACTGGCTTCAGCAGGGGGACACGTCTGGCACTGCAGGATTTGAGTCCCTAGCAGTGTAGTGTGTTACTGATGGTAGGCTTTGTTACTTTGGTCCCAGCTCTCTGCAGGTCATTCATTAGGTCCCCCCGTGTGGTTCTGGGATTTTTGCTCACCGTTCTTGTAATCATTTTGACCCCACAGGGTGAGATCTTGCATGGAGCCCCAGATCGAGGGAGATTATCAGTGGTCTTGTATGTCTTCCATATCCTAATAATTGCTCCCACAGTTGATTTCTTCACACCAAGCTGCTTACCTATTGCAGATGCAGTCTTCCCAGCCTGGTGCAGGTCTACAATTTTGTTTGTGGTGTCCTTTGACAGCTCTTTGGTCTTGGCCATAGTGGAGTTTGGAGTGTGACTGTTTGAGTTTGTGGACAGGTGTCTTTTATACTGATAACAAGTTCAAACAGGTGCCATTAATACAGGTAACGAGTGGAGGACAGAGGAGCCTCTTAAAGGAGAAGTTACAGGTCTGTGAGAGCCCGAAATCTTGCTTGTTTGTAGGTGACCAAATACTTATTTTCCACCATAATTTGCAAATAAATTCATAAGAAATCCTAAATGTTTCAGGATTTTTTTTCTCATTTTGTCTGTCATAGTTGAAGTGTACCTGTGATGAAAATTACAGGCCCCTCATCTTTTTCAGTGGGAGAACTTGCACAATTGGTGGCTGACTAAATCCTTTTTTGCCCCACTGTATATTACCAATTCTCCAAGGGTATGCTAACTCTTGACCACAACTGTAATGCCACAATATGGTGAAACTTAAATGTATTATTATCTTTATGATAAAATGATTACCAATAAAAAAAAATATTCTAGGAAACTAGTTTCTATAAATAATGGTGCCATCAATTGTCTTCTAATGAATGCCATTGAGTCATTATAGCTGATGCAGTATTATCCCAACAAACACCATCATTACCAGGATTACCTAACACCAAGTAAGTAAATTAGGATACAATCATGAGTAATTAGCAAACTGTTGGTTAAACATTGAGCTGTTGGTTACTTTATATCTAACCTTCATCTGGGTGATCACAGGGATGTGAACTGGTTGCATGTATCAGATTTATCATTTTAGGCAGAGAAAAGCTGTCTAATTACTCAAACGAGTGAGTCCACTGATGAAGGGATAGATCAAATAGGCTGATAGATGGAAGGTTTGCAAAGTGATTTCAAGCTCCCATGTAAAAGTATTTTTAGAAACATTTATTTTGATGCATGGTGTGTGGCTGCTGTATTTTGTAGTTTATTTTGATACACTTAAAATGTATGTATTTGGAATGTTATTTTAAAATACATTTTGATGTATCTTTGACCATCCCTGCTTGGATGCATTCCCCATATTAACACCCACTTACCTATTGCGCACATCTGTCACCTATTCCCTCATCAGCACCCAACTATTACCCTGGTTTTTCCCTCCGTCCTCTGCCAGTTCAACACCAATTTCAATAGCTTTTGGGCTCTTGCCTGTTTAAGGTATGTGCCATTTTGATTACGCTTTTGCTAAAAAGTTCTACTGCTAGTTGCAGTTCTGTTTTCCCTGTCCCTGCTTGTTTTTGCCTTGTATATTCACTTTTCCCCAGTGTGTTTTTCACCCAGCCTGGACTTTTCTGCATTCTTGTTTTGGCCCTGCTCTGTCTTGTTGCTCACTCTTTGTCTCCAATTATACTCCGCATTATGCGTTTGGGTTCCTCCTCAATCAATCAAGTCAATCACATTTATTTATAAAGCCCTTTTTACAACAGCAGGTGTCACTAAGTGCTTTTACAAAAACACCCAGCCTAAAACCCCAGTGAGCACGCAACAACAGGATTGAAGCACAGTGGCTAGGAAAAACTCCCTATGGGGGCCGGATTGTTGGAAGAAACCTAGAGAGGAACCAGGCTCAAAGGGGTGGGCATACCTCTTGTGGCTGTGCAGGGTGATGTTTAAGAATACTGCTAATAATTAATAAATTCACATGAGCTGTGTCCAGAGTCTAAAATGCCTGATCTAGATGACAAGCATGATCAGATTGGCAGAACAGGAACAGTCCAGGGTGGGTTGATTAGGCGTTCAGCCTGGTGGCAGCCGGAATCGTCAGGATCATCTAGGTTGGGAGGGGGGGGCAGCAGAGTGGCAGCTGGAATCGTCAGGTATCTGCTTGTTTTGCAGCAAGGAGATACTTAGGACAAGGTCTTCTGGGCCTGGTACTCCACAGGTGTAGGCCAAGACTTCACGTCCTTCTAAGTTGAACCGCAACAGGAGACAAGGAGAGTTGTTAAAGAGTGCATTTCTTAGAGTTATGGAGGAGAACTAGTCCTGCTCCCCCGGCACAATAATATAGCAGCATAAAAACTTTTGTCTGAGACAGGGGGGTCCAGTGACACTGTGGCCCTATCCAAGGGAGGACTCGGACAGGACCCAACAGGCAAGAAATCAATCCACCCACCCCCTGCCTGATACCGGCCAGTCCAGTCCTGACGGAGCCTGACAGAGACATCCGTCAGGGAGTTAATGCTTGGTCCCATATGGTACTTCCAAAGTTGTGACAAAAGGTCAAGGTATTGGAGTTGCCATCACAAAGCCCTGACCTCAATCCTATAAAAATGTTGTCAGCAGAACTGAACAATCGTGTGCAAGCAAGGAGGTCTACAAACCTGACTAAGTTACACAAGTTCTTAGAGGAGGAATGGGCCAAAAATCACCCAACTTATTGTGGGAAGCTTGTGGAAGGCTACATTTTTACCCAACTTAGGCAATTTACATGCAATGCTACCAAATACTAATTGAGTTTATGTTTTCTTCTGACCCACTGGGAGTGTCATGAAAGAGATAAATGCTGAAATAATTAAATCAATTCTCACTACAATTATTCTGACATTTCACATTCCTAAAATAAAGCGGTCCTAAATAATTGTTAATAGGATTAAGTGTCCGGAATTGTGAACAACTGAGTTTAAATGTATTTGGCGATGGAAATTTGGACTTCAACTCAGACGATTTCAAAAGTACACAGGCCCCAGATGACCAAGCCTAATGACACCACTGGTTTCCACCATGTTTTAAAGTTGTAAAGTGGTTGTTTACATATAGTGTAATCTGACATGCTGGAGTTTGGAAACATGGATGAAAGGTTTCCTCCATGTCACCTTATGTCCCTAGTTGCAAAAAAACACAGAATTATAAAAAAAAGAATTGTCATCATTAAAACATTATAGAATATTGAGTATGATCAGAATGGTTAAGAAAGTGGCGCCACCTGGTGTTCAGTAAAGTACATAGCCATATTATTCAAAATAAAGTATGCATGCCTGCTACTTTTGTAGGCCTGCTTCTCTGAAAATACAAGGGGCTTCAACCAAGAGAAAATCTAAGATGAAAATCTGATACCAAGTATTCACACAATGCTCATGTAATTTTATGTAAGGTCATTTAACATTTTGATATTGAGTTTTAGGTAAATAATACTTGATTACAGTGAATGTAAATAGTTTGATGGTTTGTTATTAGTATGAACATCTGTATCTAATGGTACTGGTAGTGTATATAATGGTACTTTGACCATTAGATAACAGCAGAATACAAGACTCACCAGACTCCAAGGACAGAATAGAGCCTCCTTTTAGGTAGGTTGGCCTTATTATTGCATCCTATAATAGTAGGACGGAATGCACACAATGGAATACACTACACAGTGCATTCACAGTGGTTTAAACTGTAGAAAATATCAACCTGAGAAAAAGCTCTGCAACACTGCATAAAATGTAAAGGCAATGCACTCTCACACACTGTGACATCCATAGGAAAGGCCCCAAACAACTGTGGTTCTGTTCTACATTGCCAACCCTCCTAAAGGAATCTCCAATAGCTTTAAGTAGTAGTAGGCGAAGATAAACATGCAAAAAAAAGTGGCAATAAGTTCTTGGTCTCTTGGACCAAGCCAGAACCGTATTAATAATAGACATTATATATTAAAATAATAAAATGTCTACTGACCAATGTCTTCAAAAACTGTGAGTTCTGAAACTCAAATGCTCCTAACCTAGACATGAGTACAAGAGAAATGAAGAGAGAGACAAAATGGCAACTGTTATCAGGGTAACTGATCAGTTAAGGTTACATAGTGTAAAGGATCACACCATAAGACCCTTATTTCTAACTTGGGTGAGCTAAAAGGCTTTCAGATGCATGCAACAATGTCCACTATTGGCCTGCTGTTGCATCTTAGATTTAAATGTGCAGTGCCTTCTACTAATATTAGCACCCTTGGTAAATATGAGCTACCGGGCTGTGAAAAAATATAATTTTTATTAAAGAAAAAAGAAAAAAAATTATTATAACAATAAAAATATGTGTAACACAAATATTGGCACCCCTTCAATACTTTGTGCAACCTCCCTTCCCCAAGATGACAGCGTCTTCTCCTATAATGCGCAATGAGGTCCACACTTGTAGACTCTCTGCTTCAGCTCATCATGGTTTTCAATCAGGTTTAGGTCAGGGGACTGGAGTGGCCATGGCAAAACCTTGACTGTGTGGTCAGTGAACCATTTCTGTGGGTTCACTGGATTTTGAGGTGTGTTTCAAGTCATTGTCCTGTACGAAATTATATAATGTATCTTTGTGACGAAAGTCTTATGTAACTACCATAATTGTATAGGAGTATTTTGGAAAGGGAGCTTTTAAGTATTTGTTATAATGTTTTGTCCAATCAAAAGCATGCATTAACAATAGCAGAAATTGTTTGCCTTTCTCGATCCAATGTTGCAATGCTATTTTGTCGGAAAATAAATGTCATGCTCAGGTCAATCCAGAATCACCTTTTATTTTTCTCTTATTTGGCGGTAACGGATTGACTGGGTTCATTAAGGTCCCCCAGTACAAATTACTGGTAGAAAGCTGACAATTAGAGGCACTGTAAATATCACTTAGGCTACTGTACTGTAGACTCAAACAAGACGGAATCCAACGTTTCCACTGGGGAACACAGTGTTTTGCAACCACAAATTGACGGAAAATTAGTACATACATCAAAACACATCTGAAAGCGCATGTGTTTTGATGTACGTAGCATCTAAACATATTCTCACAGGTAGAATATTTTGACAGGTATCAGTAAGGATTATATATGCTATGCCTCCTGCCTAATGTGTATAGCCCCACTACAGGAATAATAGCCCCACTATTAGATTATTCATAATAATAATAAGATGAATAATGATGTTGTTCTGTTCACACCAGTGGTGTAACATGGTAAGGCAAGATTCTCAACATAAAGACCCCAGACTGTAGCATCTCTTCCAGAAGCTGAAGCTTTGTATACAGATTAGGTGGAACTGGTCCGTGTCACTATCTACTAGGGTAGAAATCTTTTTCATTGTCCGAAAACACACTAAACCAACAGTTGTGGAGGATGTTAAGGCTTTGTTGGCTCAAGTCATATGAGGCCAGATGGTAACCCTTGATGTTGGACCTTGGCTCACTTAACAAAAATCTCAGAAGTCAAAATTAGTCAATGTGGACAAAGGGCATCATCGGGACTTCCGTTTTGACTAGGCCTGTTCATCTCTGTGGGTGGGACAGAATCGTTCAATGCGGCTAGGTCATTCATGCCTCCAGCAGATGGACCTTTTAGCCCCTAGTAAAGAATGGAACAAAGTGCCCATGTGCCACATGTCCCCGGGGTTTGTTGCATGACGTTGGAGTGGCAGAAAAATAGGTCTGCTGCCTCATTTCTCTCACTAGGGGCTTTGCTAACAGTCTTAGCTGCTCCTTCCTCTCCAAGTTGGTCTGCAGCTGTCACAGCAGTGAGGGCATCACCTGTAGGAGAAACAGGAGTAAAGAAAACCTGTCAGGCCATTAATTCCATTACCCTGGCCAGTGATCTCTTGTTGACTTCAGCAAGTCATATCTGACAGTTGCTGCACATTCTTCTGGAACTCTTTCAGTAAGATAAACCGTTCCATTGTGCCTAGGATGTACAGTAGATTCCTGTAGGCTCATTACCTCTCTGCTTGCAGTCAAAATATATATAAAACGTCAAAAACAGTGTCTACTGCAGCTACAATTTGGTGGTAATTGATACACTGTAATGTCAAACCTATGACGATTGGAGACTAAATCCACATAAACCTTCAGTAGGTGTACAACATTAACAACGGGTACCAATATTTTAAAGTACTACTAATTACATAAACATACTTCTGCAAACATAAAGTGAAGGCAGTACTTAAACATTCAACTGGAAAAGGTGATGCAAAATCTTTTAACATACCCGTTATATAATTACTAATGTGGAACATCATTGAACCACAGATTCAATGTATCTTAATACAAGGGGCAGGACAACTAAAAGCTAATAACAGCATTAGATTAGGTTAGAAATGGACCACTGCTTTTGGATTTCATCAAATGAATGTAACTTCTTATTCAGGTACTTTCACAGCATTGCACAGTATACACTACTTATAAAACTCTTATTCAAGTTTAAGTACTGCCTTCACTTTATGTTTGCAGAAGTATGTTTATGTAATTAGCAGTACTTTAAAATATTGCTTGTGAATGATTTTGCCTTTCTTTAAAACCCACATAATTATGCAAATCATAATCATACACAAAATGTCCATAAAGAAATAAATACAAATATGCATATATAAAATCCTACAAAAAATTAATAATTAAAGCTTTATTTAGTGAGACTTCCCAAAGAGGAAAAAAGTAACAAATGGTTGCATCTATTATAATATGCTCCATTTTACATATTTGGTACTAATTGATTCCACAATGTTTTGACCTTTCTTGAACTGACGTAAATTCTCAATAATCTTCCGAAAAATCTGCACTCGCTCATATAGTACGATCAACAGTCAATAGTGGAGTCCTTTCTTTGGCCAGTTCCCAGAAACCAGGGATTAGCTCCATCCTGTCCCATCCACCTACGAAGTCTCACGCCCCTCTGTGCCCTCTGTTGGAGTGGACAGGGGATCCTCTGTGTTGGGGGACTGTGGCCCACCAGGTCCATCTACACAGAGGTATAGAAAAACGTATGGGAGGTGTTAGTTTAAACTCCAATGTGTGCACATATGCATGCGTCTAGAAGCCTGTCTAAATGTTTGTATTGTATTTGTTTACACAATTATATGTAAATTGCTCCACCAAATGTGTTAATTTGATCAGGAATCACATTTTGACCTGTATATGTACTACTGAAGAGGATAAAACAATCCAAAATGTCTCTTTGATACAGTTTTAAAGTTAACGAATAAGCAACATTCAACAAATGAAGTGGGACTTCACTTCTGCAATAATGAATTTATTAACTTTTTTGATGAAAAAAACATCACCATTAGAAAACAAATAAATGACTCCTCCTGTAGGCCTAGTCTTCAAACTTTCACCTGGCCTAAGAATGCACAGAACTCCCCTGATCAGGTATCAATAGGGATACTTGATACTGTCCACCCCTGCTGTCTTGCCAGATGGGCGCTCATCTCCACTGGGATGCTTGCTCTCCAATGCCATTCCAGGGCGGAGTCACTGTTGTCTTTTCATTGCGCCCCTTCGAGCAATTGAAATTAGCTCTGCTGGCAATTTGTGGCCCTTATTCAGGGTGGTTGCAGTTGATCGATGTCCCTTTAGCTCATGCCTGTCAATGTGGGTGGATTTAATTTTCTTTCCTGTTGGGACCTGTCCAGGGCCTTCCCCGGATAGGGCCACAGTGTCACTGGAACCCCCTGTCTCAGACACAAGGTTTTATGCTGCTATTTTATTGTGCAAGGGGAGTAGAGTCAGTTCTCCTTCTCCATTGTAGATCCTTGTAACTCTAAGGAATGCACTCTAATTGTCCTTGTCTCCTGTTGCGTTTCAACATAGAAGGACATGAGGTCTTGGCCCACACCTGTGGAGTACCAGGCTTAAAAGATCTTGTACCGAGGCCTTCCTGTTGTGCTGCAGATCAAGGCGATACCTGACGATTCCAGCTGCCACTCTGCAGACCCCCCTCCCAACCCAGATCTAGATGATACTTGATGATTCCAGCTGCCACCCTGCTGACCACCTTGTCAACCCACCCTGGACTGTCCCTGTCCTGCAAATCTGGTCATACTTCTGACCTAGATTAGACTTTATAGACTCTGGACACAAGTGAATTCATTAATTATTAATAGTATCCTTAAAACACCACCCAGCACAGCCAGAAGAGGTCAGGTCACCCCTCTGAGCCTGGTTCCTCTCTTGGTGTCTTCCTACAATCTGGCCCACATAGGAAGTTTTTCCTAGCAACCGTGCTTCAACTCTGTTGTTGCGTGCTTAATGAGGTTTTCAGGCTGGGTGTTTTGTAAAAACACTTTGTAACAACTGCTGATGTAAATAGGGCTTCATAAATACAATTGACTGATTATACTTTTACCTTCCTACTGATACCATTTTGAATTATGTACTTAAAAAAAAGAAAAAGTCCAGTTAAAGCTATCGTATAACCAAATTGGGTTTTTAAGAAAAATCTATTTAGAATTAGCATTGGATTTTCAGTATTTAGTAAACTTCCTTTAGTGAGAAATAAACACAGTATCATGAAATAAATGCTAACATGTTACCACACACTCCATATAAACAGTGTAGATTTGGTGCACTGTCAAGTGCTTTTTTCCTGGTGGAAAAAAATGGCAAATGTACATACACGATATGGACAAAAGTATTGGGCCACCTCTTAATCATTGAATTCAGGTGTTTTTTTTATTCCCATTGCCATTTATGAAAGAGTGGGTCGTTCTAAAGAGCTCACTGAATTTGAGTGTTGTGCTGTAATAGGATGCCACCATTGCATCAAGTCAGTTTGTAAAATATCTTCCCTCCTAAAAATTCCACAATAAAATGTAAGCGGAATATTTGCAAAGTGGAAGCGTTCATGAACCACAGCATCTCAGCCACAAAGTGGCAGACCACATAAACTCAGAATAGCATAGTGTTAAAGTTATAGTGTTATGGTTAAAGTTGCCAATGCTCAGCTGACTCAATAACTACAAAGTTCCAAACCTCCTCAGGAATTAACATCAGCACTAAACCTGTGCACCGGGAGCTTCATGACATCGGGTTCCATGGTCAAGCAGATGTATGCAAGCCTTTCATCACCAAGCACAATGCCAGGTGTCAGATGGAGTGGTGTAAAACACGGATCCACTGGACTCTGAAGCAGTGGAAACGTGTTCTGCGGAGTGACAAATCATGCTTCTCTATCTGGTGATGGGCAAGTCTGGGTTTGGCAAATGCCAGGAGGGATAATGCAATGGGGTTGTTTTTCTGGGGTGACCTATGCCCCTTAGTTCCACTGAAGGGAACTGTTAATAATGCCCTAGCTTACCAGGACATTTTGGAAAATCCAACTTATGGGAATAGTTTGGGGAAGGCCCTTTTCTGTAACAGCATGACTGTGCCCCAGTGCACAAAGCAAGGTCCATATATGCATTGTTGCATGTGTTTTGGTGTGGAAGAACTTGACTGGCCGGCACAAAGCCCTGGGGTAAGTTCTTCGAACGTGGCTTACTACATTTGAGATCAAATGACACATCCAAGATTAAATCATTGCACTAACTATGATCTGGCTAATTTGGTTCTTCGAACACAACAACTGTTGGTAATGATTATTTTAGCTAGATTGAGTTATCTGGGATTATTGAGCGTTCATGCGTTGGTTGAAAAGGGGTATGTATCGATAGTAGAAACATTGATCAGCAACGCTGCAATTGGCTGCTCACCATGGCGAAAGAGCATGCCCAGTTTTAATCTGCAACAGAGCAAGAGCTATTGCTGGAAGGTTTGCGGAATTTGAAGAGTTAATTAAAATGCCAGGGAACACCTCAAAGTCTGCAAAAGCCAGGAGAGAGGGCTGGCAAAAAGTTGCAGACAAATTAAATGTGTAAGTGGTGACCATGTTTGATGTTCTTGTCACTTATTACCTTATTATTTTTTCGTATTTTAACTATTTCATCATTACTTTGTTCATCCCATTAGAACATGAGAACAAGTAAAAGTGAAATACAAGAATGTTTTACAAAATGGTAATCATTACTACTTATACTGCCTGCATGCATAGCCTCTGTCTCTAAGCAGGATCCCATCATAATCACTGTACTATTGGAAGAAATAAGTTATGTTAGGCCCAGCATAAGTATATGTAACACTGTGACCTTGAGGCATACATCATCCCTTACCACGTTCAAATAATGTGCATAAATTTGACTCTCTGAAAACTCTTGCGTCATTGATAGATCTAGGCCATTTTGCCTCCACATTTGTGATATGGCACATGGTCACACACCATCTACAAGAGTATAGTCGGTCAATTAAATATATTTTTTGACCTGCACATTTATATTGTAAACCCCCATTTGGTTAAAAAAAAATCCCCTTCATTGCGGCACGGTGGGACCTTGATGGGGATGTGCGTGCACACTCTTGTAGAAGGCCTTCCCAGTAGAGTTGAAGCTGTTATAGCTGCAAAAGGGGGACCAACTCTATATTAATGCCTATGGATTTAGAATGAGATGTCATACAAGCTCCTGTAAGTGTAATGTGTAGGTGTCTCAATACTTTTGTCCATATAGTGTCACCTGTTAAGTTCAGCTCAGCTAGTTTAAGAGAGAGGTCTGCTGGATCTCCAACAGGTGAGCCCAGGATATCAGGCAAGGCGTTCCTGCGACCAGAGCGCTCTGAAGAGGCAAAGTCTAGTACCGGCACCTCTGTCATGCTAATATCCCTCACTAGCCTAAGGGAAAAGGGACAAGAAAAGGAGAAAATGTAAATGACACCAACACATTTGTCACATTTTTACCTTTATGGATATTAAAATAGTTTTGTATGCAGGTGAAACAAAGTGTGCAATAATAACAATTATTTTTCAGCATTTATACTTTGGATGACAAGTACTCATTAAGAAAACAAAAAAATAATCAAATGTAGAAAAAAAATGTGATCTTATTTCCCTCTTTTGTTGATAAAATTCAAGTCACTTTCCATATTATCATTAATTACCTTGTCATGTCCCGGTTTCTATACACAGTGTTGGGGCTAGGTGATATGGCCCAAAAAGATATATTTAAGATTTTTTTGTCCATACGATATTAATGATAATATATTTATTTGTTCATATGCATATTTTCATTATAATATTAAAATACTCTTAAAATAAACACAACCTTTTGCTGTTTATATACTGTTTAAGCTTAAAGTTAAATACAACAGACCAAAAAAGAAACCTGTTGTTTTGTACAACTTAATATAATAGTATTCTCTAAAACATAAACAATGTTTTTTTGAATTGTTTTTTCTGTTTTGTTATGTGTTATTGAGAGATGTTAGTCTCAAAAAGCACAATCTAATAGTCATTTTTAAGACTCCGTGTGGTGTTAGGAAATTAGGGTAGCATTTTGTGTTTTTAACACACCACACATGACAGCTAAACCACGGAGAATGCAATGCACAGAAGCGTTTCCTGGTGTATTTCGGTTTTGACAACAAGAATACAGCCTACATTACCACTTTTGACAATCACTCTCCTTATTTGAAGAATCAAAGTGACTGCTTTGGTATTGGACTTGGGCCATCCACCCAAAAAATAATTATACTGCAATGCGCAGTAAAAGAAAACACACCAACCTAGCTGTTATCCCCATAGCAACATTGATATACCACCAATGGCATACAGTGCCAGGTGTAAAACAAATATATACAAAAACTAAATCCAATCCCAAAGCAGTATTGTCGTTAGCCGTCAGCGGCACTGCAAAACCATGCGCTCATGGTACTGTTAAAATGTCCATGCTCTGGTGTCAAGATTGCCATTAACCATTTTATGATAAAATGTCAGCCAGAACTCTGATGCTCATCTTAAATAAGCAGTGCTGCAGAAATCAACAAAACATATTCCCCAGAGTTGGCACATTGTTCCTCTATCAGCAAAACCAAGGTTCTACAAACAGCAGCCCCTTTGCACCATCAGGCTATTTCTTTTTACTTCTTCCAGTCAACACTGAGCTTGATTCTCTTTCTTTATTCTGTGCCAAGCACCCTCACTTTGCAGTGGTGAGGCAACATAAACCTTAGACATAAACAAATTTGAATAGTTGTCCTTATTTTTGGTGTAACTTTATGTATCATATACCATTTTAATAGTGAAAAATAATAGTGAAACACCATTTTAATATCTCATGTAAAACAAACATAACCTCATTATATTCTAATACGTGTAACATTGAAAAACAAGTCATGCATACATACGCCTATTTTAACACTGCCTGAGGGTGTAATCATAAATGCATTATGTACATAGGATAGCTAACTAAATACTCAATGATCTTTGTCAGGGTAATCAGGTAATGTTCTGTTCCTGGGAATCAATGTGGGTCAAGGTTTTATAGGCAGACCAGGGACATTTTCCATGTCTATTGCATTACCTTACCAAATTCATTTGGATATTGTAACATAACACATGTATATTTGTTTATGTGTATGGAAAAGTCATAATGTAATTTCAACAGGGTCTTACAAAAATATGAAATTCAAGTAACCCCAAATACATTTAATCAAGAGAGATTACAGAGACATGTAAGAGATTAAAGTACTTAAATAATGAGAGTTGTGACAACATTAAAATAAAATGTTAAGGAATCCGAGGAAGTTGTACTTTGTGGTGATGGGTTTTTTAAAAGTTTTGAAAATGCATGAATCAGGCAGTGTTCATACATAATGTATTTCCACGATGAGTCAGGTGGATCCATAATCTAAATCCCCCCAGCAGTTCATGGATAAAAATACCGTACCACACACAGATTATACCTTGGCAATGACCACGGATTGATTCCCTTAATTCAAGACTGAAACCACCCCAGACGTTACTATACTACAGCTAGATTGCTCCTTGGATGGATGGATGGCAAACCTGTTAGGAAGACCAACAGCTTCATAAGCTTCTGTATTTCTCAATCACGTGAATGGCTTTATTTACGTTTTCTTCAGAGCTTTTTTCAACATTTTTGGGACTGATGAACTACACAAAAACTGAACCAAAATAAACGATAGAAAATCACCAGGGGTCCGTTCTTCGAACGTCGCTAACTACATCCGAGATCAAATGACACATCCAAGATCAAATCATTGAGCTAACTATGATCCGGCTAGATTGGTTCTTCGAACACACCTGCTGGTATAACTGGATTGATTAATCTGAGATAATTGCGCGTTCATGCGTTGGTTGAAAAGGTGTATGTATCGATAGTGGAAACATTGATTAGCAACGCTGCAATTGGCTGCTCAGCATGGCCAAAGAGCGTGCCCAGTTTTTTCTGCAACAGAGCAAGAGCTATTGCTGGAAGGAATTTGAAGAGGTCATTAAAACGCCAGGGAACATTGTGACTTGTGTCATCTATCAATGACACAAGTCATCCTGATTGGCATGGTCATGATGGCATGAACTTCCTTAACATTTTTATGTAGCTGCAATGGCGTAGAAATTTAGTTTCACAGCCTGGGGCGTCAAGTGCCTTGGAATTACCACAAAAACCCATAAAAATTGGTTGAACCCAGGTAACCTTTGCGAATGGCACGACAGGCAGCACTTTTCACCAAGTTCTCCGCATCTCCAATGTTGTAAAGGAAAGTGCCACTTTCTTTTGCCACAAGAATCGCAGGGCAATACACACCGTTTGTGCTGTGGTTAAAGCCCGAATCCGAGTTGAACATTTAACATGTGGTTCCAACAAGTTAACTATGTAAATTAGTCCCTCACGAGAATATATATCTCTCATAAAGTAAAATATCACCTTGCGGTAAAGGACCCTGTCTATCACGCAACACGCACTTGATTCTAAAATTCTGAAAATAATCCTGGCACCTTCCGAAACTAGTTGCTTTCGTAAAAACGGACAAGCCATGGCTGTTATTGACTACACGTATCACCTCAGCGTATATAGCCGCAATCTAATCTTGTTTACATAAAATAAGGCTGATCGAAAGCAGGCTTACATTTACGAACATGTTGCTTTGACAGCATATCTAGGATGAGCGTCGAAGAACCCAACAATCCCAGATCATGAGAAATCGTCAACAATCAAATCCGGCTAACTGAGTTATTGAGCTTCGAACAACGGACCCCAGGAAAATGTGAATATGGCAACAATAACAAACTTTGAAGTACTCCATTTAAATATGACTGTATGATTTTACAAATAACTGAAAAAAACAAATTTCAGAATTTCAAATAATTATGAACAGCTATATTACATTGGTTACAAATTGCAATTGCTAGTCTGTGCATACCAAATTCTGAGCCAACATTTTACATTTACAGATTATTTTACAAATTCCTCAATCATCGGTGGGAAAATTAATAGATGACTCAACTTACATTTTTTATGTATAAAAAAGTTATCAACATTACAAATTGCCCAGATTATGATAGCAATTTAGCTTTTAGGCCGTCCTGGACTTGGCCACAAATCCATTATGGCTGACAATACCATTCACTATAAGTGTTTTTGGCTGTATTGTAAAAAAGATAGGAGAATCTAATTTAAAATGTGTTACATAAAAATCTAGAATATCATGAGATGGAGCTGTTCATGAATTATGTAGTTACATACAGAGGTCTGTGTCCAGTGTCTGCTTGTGGAATCGGTAATGCCTTCTTCTGGCTATTCTTTATTATATTTTCCTATGCTAATTCCTCCCATGGATCTGAGCTATACACATGGTGCGATATGGAAAGCTGGCTAGCATTCAGCACCAGGCTGCCTGGACACCTTTTTTTCTCTGTCCACCCAACATACCTGTACAAGGTTATGATTTAATCAACTGGCCAAAGAGAACAGGCTGCCCCTCAGACCATTCACACGGCTCTACCAGTAAAGCCACTTACTGTTGTCCCAAGGGGTCATACCCCAACATAGGCTGAAATGCTGCAACATTCAAAACGAACGTGGGATAACTGACGGTTCCTTCAAAAATGGCAATGCAACCAAAACGTTACCAAATGTACACCTACAAAGTGCACATTGTGTATTAAGCTACTTTTATATGAACAGTACCTTGAAGCCAACGTATTACAATTGTCAATATTCATATTTATTATTTTTGTGTGGAGCATTTATTACATTTTTTTTACCTCGAGTATTTTCTCGAGGAATAACATAATAAGGCTGAAGAATAATAAAATGTTATTCCAATGAAATCACGCATAGATATGTTTTATATATAGTATGCACAATATTTTTGCCTATGGACGCTACGTCGTTTTCTTCATAAAATAAATGCAATAGCTACGGCGAGATTACTTACAAGCAGTACACTTTCAACCCGGGTAAACACCAAACAGCTTGACAAATAGAATGATTCCAATTTAATCTTCATGCTGAAAATTTGAGTCAACAGTGTCATCATTTAGTGACATCTGGGAATTATTTCGTTAGCTTGTCTGTAATGTGCAATAGGGAGAGAAGGCAGTACCAACCTGAAAACATTGAGGGGTGTTCTCGTAAACAAAGAACGATATATTTCTATCCCATCGATGCTATACCAAAGACACGGATGATGCTATGCGTTGTAAACGTGTGTACAGTGGAATGTGATCGTTAAATTCATAGTAACTAATCGATAGATTCTAGAAAATGATTACTAAATCAGCTGAGTTCTGAGCGCAGACCGGGACCTTAGGAAACCTGGTGGTGCTGATGAAGTGACAGCAGGATATTGTCTTGTGGACGTAATCTATTGCAATTGAGTGGTATTTATGAAGGGGAACCATAGTATCATATTGCATTCATAAGTTATGTAAATGTTACTAATACGAAACCTAACGTCCCAGTACATACACTAAAAACGCCTAATGTCTAACTATATACACAGCAAGTTATTAGGTGTTCCAGTAGACAACATGGCATGTGCATGAGTTGGTTGATTTCTCCGCAGACTATTAAACTCTGGGGTCCGTTCTTCGAACGTCGCTAACTACATCAAATGACACATCCAAGATCAAATCATCGCGCTAACTATGATCCGGCTAATTTGGTTATTCGAACACTCCTGTTGGTGATGCTTAGTATTGCTGGATTGAGTTATCTGACATATTTGCGCGTTCATGCTTTGGTTGAAAAGGGGTGGGTATGTATCGATAGTAGAAACATTGATCAGCAACGCTGCAATTGTCTGCTCACCATGGCGAAAGAGATAACCCTTGAGCTGTCCTGGGCTCGCGGCCCACCCCCCGGGCCCTCGGGTCACTCGGACCCATCCTGCCCAAACACGGACGCCGCGCAGTCGGCACAATACGCGCGAGCGCAACCTCCGCATATGTATCGCCTACACCTGCCGCACATTGTGTTGGTTTTACTATCCTTTTTGCGAGGGCACGTCTGACACCTCTTCCTCTTGCTCGCGGCACAGGGCAACGGCGACGACGGGGACGCTAGCTGCTGCTGCTGCTGCTGCGGCTGCGCGCCAGGGTCCTCGGATTGATCTGCGCATCTGGCCTTCTGGATGTCTTTCACGACCGCTGCGGACGCTTCGGTGCGGGGCAGATGGGCCCTTCTTTCGATCAGCGGCTTGATCAGCGCTTTGCCCAGCTGCTCAAGGAAGAACCTTCGCTTGTTCCGCTTACGGGGCATCCAGTCGGGATTGAGCTCTCGCCATATGACGAAGGCGTTGTAAGAGGAGACATCTATGATGTTGTGGAAGATGACCAGGGGCCATCGCGTGGTCATCCTTCGGCAGCTGTACGTGCCTATCACCTTGTCTAGATTGTCCACGCCGCCTTTGGTGCGATTGTAGTCCAGGATCACGGCCGGCTTCCTGTCCCGCCGCTGCTCGCAGATCTCAGGCTCGCCCGTGTGCTGAGTGCTCATGAGGAGCACGTTCTTGCTCCTCTTGGCCAGGTAGGACAGGAGCGTTGTGGTGTGCGTGAACGCGAACACGGACGAGAGCACCGCTCGTCCCTTGGACACCAGCAGCTCAGCCGGGAGCTCGGACCTGTTCTTGCGCACGGTGCCAAGCATGGTCAGTTCCCGCTGGAGGAGCTCTCGCCCCAGCTCGTTGGAGGTGAAGAAATTGTCGCAGGTCACGTTGCGCGGCCCCTCGAGGCCTCTCGTCACGTCGAGCACAACCCGCATGCCCTGGTTCTTTTCGGGCCGTCCGTTCGTCGGCTTGCCCGTGTAGACTTGCATCTTCCAAGCGTAGCTGGACTTTGCATTGCAGGTCACCCAGGACTTGATTCCGTATTTCGCGGGCTTGCTAGGCATGTACTGCCGGAATGGACAGCGGCCTGTGGCGAGAGGAGAGATTCGGGGTCTTTAGGGTGGGGTGCAAACAGATATTCCCACAAGGA